>VWZE01021562.1:78379-89098 GCA_013396675.1 Eubucco bourcierii
ACCTGAGGCTGCAGTGTGAGTGCAGCCCAGACAGCAACTGTGTGCTGGGCTGCAGCAAGAGCAGTGTGGGCAGCAGGGCAAGGGAGGGGATTGTGCCCCTTTGTTCTGCTCTCCTCAGACCCCATCCAGAATCCAGGCACAGGTTGCCCAGGGAAGTTGTGGCTGCTCCCTGCCTGGAGCTGTTCAAGGCCAGGTTGTATGAGGCCTTGAGTGACCTGTACTAGTGGGAAGTGTCCCTGCCTATGGCACAGAGGGGTTGGATCTGTCTGAGCTTTGAGGTACCTTCCCACCTAGACCATTCTCTCATTTCCCATCTAAATCAGTGTGCTGGTTTGAGGCTAACTGGAATATTTTAATAGACAAAGTTGCACTCTAGGCTGTGAAAGGAAAACATCATGATGTCTACTTCACTCATACGCTTGCTGGAGAATTGTTTGGGAACACTAACCAAAACAATTGATAAGTCGTTGCTCTCTGTCCCTTGTTTGGAACAGGAGCTGCTGGTGGGATCTAGCAACTTCTGGGCTCTGGCTCCTCTGTTGATTAATCCTCACTAACCACTTTTCTTCTGACCCTCCTGGCTGATCCTCCTAATTTACCTTGCACGTAAGGCAAACCTTGGGGTAAGGTAGAGGGGTGGGGAGAAGGTGGAAGGGTGGTTGGGAGCCCCTCCTGGGGTCTCTGATTTCTGGGAGGGGAGTTGTGTTGCTGTATTACCTTTTACTTGTATATTTCTGTAAATATTGTGTATATAGTGTAAATATCTGCTGTACATTGTGCAAAGCTGTAAATAGAGCTTCATCATTTAACTTCCAGCCGACTGAGTGCTAGTCTGGGTCATTTTACAAAGTGTGGGGGGGTGGGGAACTCCCAAACCTTCACAATCAGGAGGTATCTCAGGAAGCAATGCTCCTTTTGGCAGGGGTAAAAGGGCCCTTAAACACACTGACAGGTACTCTCATCACCAAAGATCCAAGGAACAGTCAGGAAAGCAATCACTGGAACCCTGGGTGGTGATCTGGATCTTCACCTGTTCTCTATCTCTTTTTCTCTCTCCCTTTTCTCATAGAGACATCCTAGATATATGCAGAACTTTAGCCAGGCAGCTGACAATTAAGTCTCTTTCTGTATGGATTTATGGTGTCAATTTCCTTAATTAGAACCCAGCAAATCACCAAACCTGAGTCACTCCCTTTTCCATCCTCTCTCTTTGGTGAAGCAGTATGTGGGACAGCTACACTTGTGTACAAAACTGTTCTGTGAGGTCAGCATTTATTTCTGGGCTAGGGAAAGGAAACCATCAAAGTATAAATCAGTGACTGCATTTAAATGGCAGCTTGGAACCATAGGGGTGTGAAGAGAGACTGTTCAGTCCATGTGAAAATTAGTAGTTTGAAGCAGAAACACACATGGCTTGAGATAACAATTTCTAAAAGCCTCTGGCTGTCAAGCAGCTTAATAGAGTAAAATCCTGAACTGCCTCATAGTCATCTACTGCCCTGACATGGCTTAGCACAGCCAGAATCTCACCTTGTACTGAATAAAGCTAGTTTTAACTTAGTTACAAAGCAAGAGAGTGTTTTAGCCACTCTGACATAAGACTGTCAATGAGATTTGAGTTTTATTCTATTTTTTTCTTGTTAGGGATTCTCAGACATTTCCTCCATGCTCATTCAATGCTTTTCAGAGATTTCTTACTGCCCTTTTTACCCTTTTACCAAGGAGCAAAAGGAAGCAGCTAAACAGAGAGGAGCTCAGCCCAAGTGAGGAGGCTCAGCCAGCACCCATGGGTGCTGTTAGCAATCATCAATTCCCTAGACTATGTAACCGGGGGGCCACCAGGCCCCCCGGCCTTTAGATCACCTCCACCATTCACCCAGTGTGCACCATGGGCACTCACCAGCAGCCACGGGAGGAGGATCCCTCTGCCCAGTTGGGCAAACTTGGGGCTGCTGCCCTTCCTGGGGCAGATTATAAAGGGGAGTGGGCAGGGAGAGCAAAGTGGCCACACCTGTGGTGGGAGGAGACTCCAACAGAGCCCAGGTGCTCTGGGTTTGGGGGGAAAAAGGAGCAAAATAGGGCAAGTGGGGTGGGGAAAGGGCAGATGTTCCTGCATGATCTGGTATAGGAGATCCTGCTCTGGCACTTTTCCTGCACTTCAGCTGCAATGAAATCAAGAGAACACAGGGGCTTGTTGTAGCACTCAGCCTGCACACAATCAGTGTATCAAACTACTTGAAGTGAGAAGTGGTCAGAGGTGTGCACATCAGCAGCTTCCACTCTGACAAAGCTGAAGTAGGCTTCATCTCGGTGAAGAAAAGAATTATTTCCAACAGTTGCTGCCTTCACACTTGTTAAAACATTTAGCACAAAGAAATATGAAGCACCCCAGTGAAGGGAAATAGCTAATGTGACACAGAAGCCAAACTAGCATGATGACCTACTTGTGTTGTTCTGCTGAATGCTTCCTCTTGCCTTGAGACACTGCGAATATCATCGCTTACAGTACCCAACACGTCGTGCGCTTACCTTCAGTGACAGATCAAAGCACTGAGGTGATCCAGGGACAGCAGCACTGAGCCATAGTGACACTTGTACAAAATGAAGCCCTGTGGGGAGGTTGCTGCATAGAAAGGATAATAAAAATTCCATTAAACATTTTTGGGGGTGCAGTGGAAGGCATAGGAATCGTCACGAATCTTAAGCCTGGGGCTGAAGCATCTGCTTTTGTAGGAGGTCCAACTGATTCCCTCGTGGCTACTGAGTTCCACTGACTATTTTGACCTTTAACAGCAAGGAGACTAAGTGAAGAATGACAGAAAACCTCCACTTGGAAGAGTCCTCCAAGCTCATCCAGTCCAACCCTTGACCTAGCACTGCAAGGTCAACACCAAACCATGTCCCTAAGCACAGCTCCACAGGCTGCTGGAACACCTCCAGGGATGGGGACTCCAGCAGTGCCCTGAGCAGTCTGTTCTGATTCTTGAGAACCCTTCCAGTGTAGAAGTATTTCCTAGCATCCCTGGGGCAGCTTGGATGTATTTCCTCTGCTCCTGTTGCTTGCAGCCAAGGAGCAGAGGCTGCCCTCTCCTTGCTCTAACCTCCCTGCAGGCAGCTGCAGAGAGCAATGAGGTTGAGTTGTTTGGGTGATACAAGAGAGCACAATGAGAGGTGGCACACAAAGCAGTCTTTTAACTGGCTATGCTGACAGAAAGAGCTTCCTTTGTCCATTCAGCCACACATTAATCCATAGCCACCATAACTCCTCAATGGGTGTTTACATATCTGTACTGCTTTGAAGCTAATTGGAATATTATAATGAAAAGAATCAGCTGATAGGCTGTGAAAAGCAAACAGTGGGGATGTCTGCTTCACTTATAGGCTTGCTGAGATGTATAAAAGCAAGGACACACATATAGCTAACACAGAGAGTCTCTCTCTGGGAGCTGCTGTGCTTGCTGAGCTTCTGCTGTGTAACCCAACTCATCACTCTGTTTCTAACCCACCCCTTGCCCATCCTCCAAACTCACCTTGCACGTAAGGCAGACCCTGGGGTAAGGTAGGGGGGTGGGGAGATGGTGGAAGGGTGGTTGAGAGCCCCTCCTGGGCACTATGATTGCTGGAAGGGGAATTGTGTTTCTGTATTACCCTTAACTTACATATCTTCTGCAACTATTCCTGCCTATTGTATATATCTCTGCTTGTACATTGTGCTGAGCTGTAAATAGAGCTTCAGTCCTTAACTTCTAGCTGGCTGAGTCTAGTCTGGGTGATTTTCATGGTGTGGGCGGACAGGTAACTCCCAAACCATCAGAGTATCCTCCAAGCATGATTGCAATCCCAGCAAGGTCAGGAAATTCAGGCAAACCTGTTTCCATAGTTTAGACCACTCTGAGCCATTCAAGGACATTAACCTCACCATATAGAAAAGAAGTTTTGGCCGTGAGGTGGGCAGTGAATAAGATTATACAAGAAGAAAGTTTGCCCTAGGATGGGTCCAGCATTCCTGACACTCTGCTTTGTGGACACTGTGGAATTTGTTACTGAGTAACCTTTAGTGCACTTTCTGGTGTAAAGGACATAAAATACCAACCAATGTGACTTCTTTTTTTTCGTTTTATCTCTTATGACTGCCTCTGTCACAAAGGCTAACTTTATGATTAATGGACTCCAAAGATACTCCACAAAGCTGTGTTCAACTTATTGATCATTTTCTGACATTTAAATCATTCTTTTTTCTTTTTCCCACTTTTATATCTTCTGCACACTTGCTGCCTGCAGCACCTTTACTCTGTTCTCCTGAGACCCCACCTGCAGTCTTGTGTGCAGTTCTGGATCCCCCAACACAAGAAGGATATTGAACTGAGGCCACGGAGATGCTCAGAGGGCTGCAGCAGCTCTACTCTGAGACAGGCTACAAAAGTTGGGGCTGTGCAGCCTGGAGAAGAGAAGGCTTCCAGGAGACTTTGCAGTGGCCTTTCAGGATTTGAAGGGGGCTACAGGAAGACTGGGGAGGGACTATTGACAAGGGCTTGCAATGACAAAATGAGGAGGAATGGGTTTGAACTGGCAGAGGGGAGATTGAAACTGGATGTTAGGAGGAAGTTGTTTGCAGTGAGGGTGGTGAGACACTGGCACAGGTTGCCCAGGGAGGTTATGGAGTACAGAATCACCCAATGAGATCTTTGACCACATTGGGTGATTCTGTGCTCCACAACCTTCCCTAAGGTGTTCAGAACCAGGTTGGATAAGTCCTTGAGTGACCTGTTCTAGTGGGAGGTGTCCCTGCCTATGGCACAAGGGCGCTGGAACTGGCTGAGCTCTGAGATCCCTTCCAACCTAAACCATTCAGTGATTCTATGAGTCTATGATATATTTAGTACTATGTTTAAAGCAGACAATGAAAATGGCATCTCCAGTTGTTTCAGGATTTGAAAGAGTGGTTTAGCTGGTGCTGGCCTGCAGATTCAGGACAAGTTTCTATGTCATCTGGCATGCTTAGAGCACAAGCAGTCCAGGGCTGTATTTTCATAGAATCAAGCAGGTTGGAAGAGACCTCCAAGCTCATCCAGCCCAACCTATCACCCAGCTCTAGCCAATCAACCAGACCATGGCACTAAGTGTCCCATCCAGGCTTTGCTTGAACACCACCAGGGATGGGGACTCCACCACCTCCCTGGGTAGCCCGTTCAAATGCCAATCACTCTATCTGGCAAGAACTTCCTCCTAACATCCAGCCTAGACCTCCCCTGGCATAGCCTGAGACTGTGTCCTCTTGTTCTGTCCCTGGGTGCCTGGCAGCAGAGCCCAACTCCAGATGACTACAACCTCCCTTCAGGTAGCTGCAGACAGCAATGAGGTGGGGCCAGGGCTATCTATGCAAGCAACAGGGATGACTGCTGAATGTAAAGAAACAGAGTCAGAGATGACTCAGTAATCTAAAAATACCAAAGACCTAAATTTCAAGCTCTGAATCACAGAATCACACAGAATTAACCAGGCTGGAAAAGACCTCTGAGATGGAGTCCAACCTTATCACCTAACACCTTCTAATTAACTAACCCATGGCACTAAGTGCCTCATCCAGACTCTTTTTAAACACCTCCAAGGATGGGCACTCCACCACCTCCCCAGGCAGCCCATTCCAATGCCAATCACTCTTGCTGGCAAGAACTTCTTCCTAACATCCAGCCTGAACCTGCCCTGGCACAGTTTCAGGCTGGGTCCCCTTGTTCTGTCCCTGGGTGCCTGGCAGCAGAGCCCAACCCCACCTGGCTACAACCTCCCTTCAGTTAGCTGCAGACAGCAATGAGGTCTGCCCTGAGCCTCTTCTTGTGCAGGCTGCACACCCCCAGCTCCCTCAGCCTCTCCTCACAGGTTAGTACCAAAAGAAAGCCCCACCAGAACTGGTAGAGGCAATGCAGTACCATACATATTTCATGTTCCATAGCTGCACTTAAGGAATTAAGACTGAAGCATAAATTCTCCCCTCACCTTTCAGGAAATCAACGCACATTAAACTCCTCAGCCATGGATTTCTGTGTGCTCTGCCTCATTCCGCAGCAAACGTAAGGAAAATGATTTTGCTTTGCAGTGTGGCTAAGATGAAGTAGTTGGCACTATTTGTCATGGTTTAAAGATACATTGAGTTGTTAACACAGCTCAGCTAAGGCTCTGTGACTCGACATCGACTCTGTCTTGAGGATAACCTTCAAGCAGTGGAGGTCATCCAGGCTTTGTTTTGCAGAGATGAGCTACAATTTAGCATTTTGAGACTTTGGAGCCACTTCATTTAGCACTTGTTTGACAGTTCTGAGAGAAAAGGGAATGTCAGGCCAGAAATCCCTCTTACAGATATACAAAGGAGCAAAAGAGGTGCTCAGATTTTTGGTAACCACAGGTGTAAGTGTTACCTTGCCAAGGCAAAGCTCAGCCTTCAAGCAGTGGATTTACCCCCATTCAGCACATTTCTGGTTAGAATTAGATTTGTGTGCTGGTTTGAGGCTAATTGGTATATTTTAATTTTTAAAAAAAATAGATTGTAGGCTGTGAAAAGTAAACAGTGGTGGTGTCTGCTGCACTCATAGGCTTCTGAGTTGTAAAAGAACAAGGATACAAGTATAGATAAGACAGAGAATCTCTCTCTGGGAGCTGCTGTGTCTGCTGGCCTCTCTGCTTCTAACCTAACTAGGAAGGACATGGAAGTGTTGGAGCGGGTCCAGAGGAGGGCCACAAAGATGATGAGAGGGCTGGAGCAGCTCTCCTATGAGGACAGGCTGAGAGAGTTGGGGCTCTGCAGCCTGGAGAAGAGAAGGCTTTGAGGGGACCTGATAGTAGCCTTCCAGTATCTGAAGGGGGCTGCAGNACCACTCTGTTTCTAACCCCCTTGCCTATCCTCCAAAGTCACCCTGCACATAAGGCAGACCCTGGGGTAAGGTAGAGGGGTGGGGAGAAGGTGGAAGGGTGGTTGGGAGCCCCTCCTGGGCACTCTGATTGCTGGGAGGGGAATTGTGTTTCTGTATTACCTTTAACTTGCATATCTCTGTAACTATTCCTGTCTATTGTGTCTATCTCTGCTTGTACATTGTGCTGAGCTGTTAAATAGAGCTTCAGGACTTAACTTCCAGCAGGCTGAGTCTAGTCTGGGGGATTTTCATAGTGTGGGGAGGTAGATAACTCTCAAGCCATCACAATTTGTCAGGACTCTAGTTTAGGTTTGGACTAGATCATTTCAAAAGAAGACTGGCTGCAGGTGGCTTCGACTTCTATCTGCAGTTTGTATACATCCAGTATGATTTTACTTCTTACAGAATCACAGCATCACAGAATTTCAGGGGCTGGAAGGGACCTCCAAAGATCATCCAGACCAACCCCCTGCCAGAGCAGGACCCCCTAGACCAGACCACACAGGTACACACCCAGGTGGGTTTTGAATATCTCCAGAGAGGAAGAGTCCACAGCCCCAAGGGGCAGCCTGTTCCAGGGTTCTGTCACCCTCCCAGGGAAAAAATTCCTCCTCATGTTTAAATGAAACTTCCTATGCCTCGACTTCCACCGTTGCTCCTTGTGCTGGCATTGGGCATCACCCAGCAGAGCCTGGATTATAAGCATGGATGAGGTCACCTCTCAGTCTCCTCCTCTCTGAGCTGTCAGCCTCAGCTCCCTCAGGCTCTCCTCATAAGAGAGCTCTTCCTTCCCCTTTATGTCCAGTATGTTTATGGCTCTGTGGTGGACTCTCTCAAGCACTTCTATGTCCTTCTTGAACTGAGGGGCCCAGAACTGGATACAGTACTCCAGATGTGACCTCAACAGAGCAGAGTAGAGAGGTAGAAGAACCTCTCTCAATCTACTCACCACATCCTTTTTAATACACTCTGGAATGTCATTTGCCCTTCTGGCTCAAATAATATACCAAGACCAATGCCAAAATAATTTGGCTTACACATCTTTCTTATTCACCAGCAGCCACCACTGCAACTAACACAACAAAATTTCAAATTACTTTGGAAGCAAATGTGAAGTACTCCAAAATTGTCCCCCAGTCCTTATCTAATCTTCTGCATGGCTTTTATCTGTTAAATCAGTGGGTAGAGATAGGGAAGGATGCCATGCAAAAAGTCTAACTGTGGGAGAAGTGCTGAGAAACCAGTTCCAATATGCAAAGCTGACCCACTTCAAAATGAAGTCTACTGTCTCTCCAGAGCCTGAGTTAAGGATGTGGTAAGGAAGCTGCCTGCCCTGGTACAGCAGTGTGTGCACTATTATCCACTACTAACCTTCCAGACAACGACCTTGAAAGAAGAAAACTGGGAGCAGTCAGGAAAGACTTTAGGGCCTTGGATCAACTGGTCAAGGGAGTGTGAGCACAGGTAGTGTTCTCTTCTATCCCTGTGGTGAATCCCAGAGGTGAATAGCCAGTTGCACATACACCAGGCAGCAGATCAAAAGTAATTAAAATAAAGAGAATCACAGAATCACAGACTTGTCTGGGTTGGAAGTGACCTTCAAAGGTCATCCAGTTCAAGCCTTTCTGCAGTCAGCAGAGGTATTCTTACCCACATCAGTTTGCCCAGAGCCCTGTCCAGCCTCACCTTGAATAGGTCCAGGGTTGGGGCCCCAACCACCTCCCTGGACAACCTGCTCCAGTGTTTCATTCCCTTCATAGAATCATAGAATAGTAAGGTTGGAAGGGACCTCAAGGAGCATCTAGTTTCAACTCCCTGCCATAGGCAGGGACACCTCCCACTAGTACAGCTCACTCAAGGCCTCCTCCAACCTGGCCTTCAACACCTCCAGGCAGGGAGCAGCCACAATCTCCCTGGGCAACCTGTGCCAGTGTCTCACCACCCTCACTGCAAACAACTTCCTCCTAACATCCAGTCTAAATCTCCCCTCTGCCAGTTCAAACCCATTGCCCCTTGCCCTGTCAATTGCCCCTTGACCTTGTGAATAGTCCCTCCCCAGCCTTTCTGTACCCCCCTTCAGATCCTGGAAGGCTACTCTAAGGTCTCCTGGCAGCCTTCTCTTCTCCAGGCTGCAGAGCCCCAACTCTCTCAGCCTGTCCTTATGTCAGAGCTGCTGCAGCCCTCTGAGCATCTTCGTGGCCCTTCTCCGGACCCGCTCCAACACTTCCATGTCCTTCCTTCATGGTGAAGAAACAGATGATTGTACAAACCCATCATTCTGCTACAGATGCCATCCATGGTTGAAGGCAACATTTTAGCAGATAATTATATAAGTAAATCAATAAAACCAATATAGCAATTCAGACTTGGGCACTAAATCTGCGCTTTACAAGGCAGTGGTCGAGGTTCAGTGAGGTCGAAGGCATGATTGCTATGAGCTATCTAACCCGTAGGCACCTGTATCTAAAGTAGCCAGCTTGGCTCTGCGTCAGGAGAGGAAAAGAAGGATGTATGGGAACAGTAAATTTCACATTGAAGAGCCTTCTCTGTTAACCACTGAAAGGAGCTCAAGATTTAGATGCAGATATCTAACTATTAACTGTCTAGCGAGATGCATTTTCCACTAGGCCTTTGTCACTCAAGTATGGCAATTCTCAGCTTAACCTTTACAAAACCCTTAGTGAGAAGAAACCACAAAGTAAGTTATTGCTCACATTTTCCACAGCTTGCACGTGGAGAAAAAGGAAGAGCAGCTTTTAAAGAGTAAGTCATAAATTCACTTAATTCCAACACAGTGCAAACCTCTCATGGCCTTGTGCGTTCCTCTGAGCATTTTCCAGACAAGAAGTCTTTCGTTTTCTGCTCCTTTACACAATATTTGTGAGCAGTCACTTAAGAATGCTTGAATGAGTCATGCTGAAATGCTTATGAATGTATCTTGATTATTTATGATGTTAGCCTCTCTTTTACTGAGGTATTGCAATTATCTGAGGTAAGCAGGCGTCTGCCAATCCAATCTACAAATTGTAGCTTTCTGGTTTTTTCTTTCCTGCTTTCACCTGCAATTGCTCCACCACCAATGGGGTAAGGACACCAGTATAAATCTGACAGCTGATGTTCAGCTGGAATAAGGATGCCAGACATCCTTATTTCTGTAAGGTGAAAGATACTTTGGTAATCTAAATGAGCAAAGAGCCTTCCCCTTGTGAAGGCTGTAATTTATTTCCTCGCTGGAACAAAGAGTCTGATGGTACAACACCAAGTTGCTCACAGCTCAGGTGAAATGACTGGCACCTTACTTTCATGTCTGTATCTAATAGGTGCCAAGTGGCTGCTGTTAACTTGATCTGATCCCTTCTGCTACTTTCCTTACACCATCTCCATTGTATATGTACATAAGTCTTGTAACAATTAGCAATCAGAGCACCTTAAAGTTTGGAGTCAAATGTTAGCTTCGGTGAAATGTAGCTAACATCAGCTACAGATAGGATGCTGCTCAGTGGCTTTAATGCCTTTTCTTCTGATGGCTGGGCTAAAATAAAACAGCTTCTTTCCACTGCCTATTGGAAAAGAAAACCAGTCTGAAATTTCAGCATCTATTCCTTCACCACCTTTGATAACAAACTGGAAGGTACTGAAAGATATCAGTCTCACAGTATCACCAAGGTTGGAAGAGACCTCAAAGCTCATCAAGTCCAACCCATTACCACAGACCTCAAGACCAGACCATGGCACCAAGTGCCACGTCCAAACCTGCCTTGAACACCCCCAGGGACGCTGACTCCACCACCTCCCTGGGCAGCCCATTCCAGCA
>VWZE01021562.1:116808-129496 GCA_013396675.1 Eubucco bourcierii
ACATCCAGCCTGAACCTGCCCTGGCGCAGCTTCAGGCTGTGTCCCCTTGTTCTGTCCCTGAGTACCTGGCAGAAGAGCCCAACCACACCTGGATACAACCTCCCTTCAGGTATCTGTAGAGAGCAATGAGGTCTGCCTTGAGCCTCCTCTTCTGCAGGCTGCACACCCCCAGCTCCCTCAGCCTCTCCTCACAGGGCTGTGCTCCAGGCCCCTCCACAGCCTTGCTGCCCTTCTCTGGATGGGATACTTGCATAAAATACTCCTTATATATTCACAATGGTTCACAGTACAAAATTCCACTAAATTAATTTTTAGAATCATAGAATGGTAAGGTTGGAAGGGACCTCAAGGATCATCCAGTTCCAACCCCCTGCCATAGGCAGGGACACCTCCCACTAGAACAGGTCACTCAAGGACTCCTCTAACCTGGCCTTGAACACCTCCAGGGAGGGAGCATCCACAACCTCCCTTGGCAACCTGTGCCAGTGCCTCACTGGAATTTTTAATCATTTATTTACTCCTTTTTGAGCCTACAATGTATATGAAAGTGAGATTAAGACCTCAAAATTGATTACAATACTCTTTTGCATATATACTGTCAGAGCTGCAAAATTATTCATTCATAAAAGCTTTTCTTTAAATGCCAGCAACAGCTACAGCCTAATCATGACCAAAAGGGTGGCACAGGACTTGTTTTGCAACCCACTTTTACACTAAATGAGCTCCAAAAGAGTTCAGTCCCTCAGCTGTCCACCATTCCTGAAATCTGCATTTCTCCTTTTTTTTCAAGGACAACCACTGGGTTTATGACCAAAGAAATGATGATAAAAAAGGTAATTACAGGCTGTATTGTAAGTGGTTACACTTGCACAGGACAAGGTTAGAATTTTGCTAGCAATTCATTTTCTTTGTAGGACGTTATAAGAGAAAA
Organism: Eubucco bourcierii; assembly: GCA_013396675.1. NCBI lineage: Eukaryota > Metazoa > Chordata > Aves > Piciformes > Ramphastidae > Eubucco > Eubucco bourcierii. The sequence goes on from VWZE01021562.1 coordinate 117,740, forward strand.
CCAAAGCAGGTTTGTTAACCCAATGTAGACAAAATGCAGCCAGAAAAAAAAAAAAAAAAAAAGGTTAGTTTTTACTACTTCCCAAGTAATTGAGCACATTTATACAAGGGTTCCAGTTGGATCATTAACCTTAAAGAGTGATTAAGCCTTAATCCAAGGCAGGCAGAGATAGAAGTGAAATTTATATTGCAGATTAGTGTGATCTCACATGGAGATGCCGTAATGAATGGCACAAGTAGACAGCCCAATTGGCAGAGACAAAATAAGTATAAATGACTGCAGCACTCACTTGGTGCAACTGCTTCAGAGGATACTGGAAGCCTCAGCACAGGAAGAACATGGAACTGTTGGAGCGGGTCCAGAGGAGGCCACCAAGATGCTCAGACGGCTGCAGCAGCTCTGCTGTGAGGACAGGCTGAGAGAGTTGGAGCTCTGCAGCCTGGAGAAGAGAAGGCTCCCGGGAGACCTTACAGTAGCCTTCCAGTATCTGAAGGGGGCTACAGGAAGGCTGGGGAGGGACTATTGACAAGGGCTTGTAATGACAGGACAAGGGGCAATGGGTTTGAACTGGCAGAGGGGAGATTGAGACTGGATGTTAGGAGGAAGTTGTTTGCAGTGAGGGTGGTGAGACACAGGCACAGGTTGCCCAGGGAGGTTGTGTCTGTTCCCTCCCTGGAGGTGTTCAAGGCCAGATTGGATGAGGCCTTGAGTGCCCTGTGCTAGTGGGAGGTGTCCCTGCCTATGGCACAGGGGGGTTGGAACTAGATGATCCTTGAGGTCCCTTCCAACCTTACCATTCTATGATTCTATGATACCTGTTTGTACCTATGCAGGACAGCCCAGGTTTGTGCTTTCTTTCTATTCTCCATTAGATATTAGTGGATAATTAACCTGCTCATCACAGCAATGACCAAAATTTGAGTGCATTTAATGCAGTCTTATTTATGCTTTCTTACCTGAGGTAAGAGCAGGTAATGTCTAACCTGCTATTAGTATCACTCCATCAGAACAGGTTCTGTTAAGCATCACATTTTTCAGCTCTGGGTGTCATCCATGGGCCTTTAAAGGCTTCTACAAATCACAGATTCCAGGTAGTGAATCCAACAAAACAGACAAGTGGATGTAGATCAGCTTTGCTCACCCTGGGAGCCTGGAACTAAACACCAAAGCTGAACACTAAAGTTCCAGCAAGGATCTGAACTACATTTGTTTGATCCAGGAGTGTGGTCTGGTTGCTGAATCTTAGCCAGGCACATCTTTTGCTCTTACATTTCCTGTGTAAAGCTTTTCACAAGTGTGCTGGTTTGGGGCTAATTGGAATATTTTAATGGAGAAAATGATATTATAGGCTGTGAAAGGAAGACATTGCTGATGTCTGCTTCACTCCTAGGCTTGCTGAGATGTTTAAGAAAAGAATACTAAACAAAGATAAGACACTCGGGCTCAGACACTCTCAGGCTGTCTAGCAGCTTCTGGCCTCCTCCTCTCTGCTAACCTCACTAACCACTTTCCTTCTAACCCCCCTGGCCCATCCTCCAAACTCACCTTGCACGTAAGGTAAACCTTGGGGTAAGGTAGAGGGGTGGGGAGAAGGTGGAAGGGTGGTTGGGAGCCCCTCCTGAGGACTCTGATTTCTGGGAGGGGAGTTGTGTTTCTGTATTGCCTTTAACTTGCATATTTCTGTAAATATTCCTGTCTGTTGTGTATAGCTCTGCTTGTACATTGTGCTAAGCTGTAAATAGAGCTTCAGGCCTTAACTTCCAGCTGGTTGAGTCTAGTTTGGGGAATTTTATAAAGTATGGGGGGGCAGGGAACTCCCAAACCATCACAACAAGGACTGTAGTTACCTAGCAGTCAGTCCCTAGGTTTGGGTGTCACTGATACTGATACTTCACATCATTGAATGTTCCTCCTTTGAAACAGACTTTTGTGTGTTTCTGTTTTCTGAAAATGTGCCTTAAGTATGTTGTGAAAACAAGCCTGAGAGGCGCAGATGTTATTACTTGCTGCCATATTCTACTAAAGCTTTAATAATGTGCATTTACACTGAGCTGAAAAACAGTACTGTGGCACACTTGTCTCGTATAGCAACATCAGAAAAAAGCTCCAACTCTTCTATCCTTGGGGAAAAAAAAAACAAAAACACAGTGCAGCAACATTCTGAAGAGTAATGTAAGGTTTCTGACTGCACCAGTGGATCCTTAGAGATTTTTCTCATAAAGATCAAGCAGATCATTAGGAGTCTCTGCCTCTAGGGGATTAGGTGATTCTGCCCCTTTACTCTGCTCTCCTTAGACCCCACCTGGAGTCTGTTTATTAACATTAAATCTGGCCAGAAAACTTAGTTACAAGGTTTGAAACACAGGGTTTGGAAATTTATACACACAGGGAACAGGCAAAACTGGAATGCTGTAAGAGGTACCCAGCAAACCCAAACATTTTGGGAAGGCTGGGGAGGGACTATTGACAAGGGCTTGTAATGCCAGGACAAGGGGCAATGGGTTTGAACTGGCAGAGGGGAGATTCAGACTGGATGTTAGGAGGAAGTTGTTTGCAGTGAGGGTGGTGAGACACTGGCACAGGTTGCCCAGGGAGGTTGTGGCTGCTCCCTCCCTGGAGGTGTTCAAAGCCAGGTTGGATGAGGCCTTGAGTGAGCTGTGCTAGTGGGAGGTGTCCCTGCCTATGGCAGGGGATTTGAACTAGAAGATCCTTGAGATCCTTTCCAACCTTACCATTCTATGATTCTATGATTTTTACTGGAAAAGAAGGTTTTAGTGATCACTACACCGCTGGCAGTTGATTGTCCTGTTTAGCCACTGGATCATAGAATCATAGAATCATAGAATGGCAAGGTTGGAAGGGACCTTGGAAGGATGGACACAGGAAGGTACTTTCTGCTCATGGCAGAAGGCAATTAGTGATTGCAAGAGGCTTTAAGTATTTACTCACAAAATATTATCAGGCAGTCCCCAAAGCACATGGAGGGGTTGCTGTCGGTGGTCTCACAGCTGTTAGAGGCTTTGGAGTTTTCCCAGGCTCTTTTCTCAGGTAGCTGGAGTCTGGCACAGTCTCTGACCTGGTTCCTCTTGACTCCCCACTCAGCAGCAGCCTTGCAGAGGGGCAGGCAGGATGCAATGCCATGGGCAGGCTCGGCACAACATCAGGCTGGCTGTGCAGGCTGATTGCCTGCAGGCATTTAGAGCCTGTGCCTGGTAAGCTCTTGGAAGGCAGTTTCCAGGCAGTTCAGGCTACACTAATGCAATAAGCAAGCATGGATGCAATGGCAGAGAGTAGATACAAGGGCAGAGCACACCTTGTGTTACCTGCTCATCTCCTTTTACCCATACAGCCTGAGATTAATGGATTAATGGGCCTTTGGACACAGATTAGCCAATCAGGATGGCACTCTGCCAAGCCTGACCATATTAAGTGAAGCCATAGGCTTGCTTTACTCTTTTCAGGGCAGAGCACAGCCTTGCACAAGGCAGGCACAAGCTGTGCCTGTGTACCTTGCTTAACACAGGATGCAAGGTGTCAGGGACCTTAGACTCAGAGGTTCCAGGTTCTTTGTCCTCTTTCCCATGGTTGTTTCTCCCCAAAACAGAGAGAGGGAGAGCAGAAAAACATCTTGGGCAATCCAGGAAAAGTATAAGCCTATTTTGGCCTGTTTAGGCCTACCACGACATCCACATTGCCTGCCCAGCCATGCACATGGCCCAGCCAGCACAACTCAGGTTGTATGCAGCAGCATTTTGGTTGTACACTACAGAATCTGTCAGGGAGCTTATAAACCAATTCACAAAGCCCACTGAAACCCCAGTAATGCTTTATAGTTGGGTGGGATTTTTCACACTGGAGATGACTGTGAGGATACACAGGACCAGTCCTGGTCCTGAAAGACAGCTCTCCTTCAGGGTAATCCAGTGGTCAGCATATGAAAAGAAATAAAAATTTAACAGTTTACAAACATTTCTACTTGAAGCACAACAGAAGCAGTTTATTCTTCTTATTTGGCATATTTCTACGGGAACCTTCAAAAACTCCACAGTTCCATTTTGAAATAACTCAGTTACAATCTCTTTAAGCCAAACAAGTGCCACCCCACCCTCTGAATTAAAGTTGATGAGAGCTGAAGGCAAAGAAGGTGTTTGAGCAGAAGCCCTGATGGAGTAGCCTAAATTTTTCTGTAGACCTTTTTCTTCTCCACTGTGTTTTTGGCTGAGAAACCTGCTCACAATTTATGCCAACAGCCACCAGGTTTTGGTTGCCTGCCTGCCTGCAAGAAAGGCTCACATCCACAGTGTGTGTGTAAGCAGCTGCATGTAAGAAATAGAAGGAGACAGCTACAGCAAGACCACTTGAAGGAAACCCCAGACCTGCATCACTGGCAGCAGTAACATGTGAGAGCTGTTAATTAGACTTGAAAGGTCAAGGCTCTTCACAGCACTCATTCAAAAATATGTTTTCTCCCCTTCACTCATCTTTGGGCACTCCTCCTTTTTATGTTGGACGGAGAGTAGACTGGCCCTGAAGCTGCTCCATTCCACCTAAGGTTACCCTAATCCTGGCCCTTTATTTGTTTTAATGTCCTTTTCAAAGTCAGTCACTCTCCATCCTTTCAGCAGGACATAACGGCGGCTAAAGCAGGTGAAAATTAACCCTTCCTCCCTCTGCTGTGGAAGACCAGAGGGGAGCTCCCTCTCCCACTCACACCTGGGAAGCAGTTTCCTCCCTCCCTCCCCCTTCCTTCCCTCATAGCCGGGCTGAGAGCTCCCTCTCCTGCTTCAACGCATCTTTCACCGCTGCTCCGCACTGGGAAGAGCCGGTGCAAGAGAGGAGCAAAAGAGTACGGCTGAGCTCAGGAGGAAGCACAGCTTTTAAACCTGTGCAATATGGCTTCCCAAGTGACAAATGTCTTTTACCAGGTCACGGAGCTTTGCTATAGGTTGTGGCAATAAGAGCAGATTATGCACTGGCAACAGCATGCCAGCTGCGTAAGCAGACAACCAGAGAGAGTTCAGCCCAGGACAATCATTACAGCTCCTTAAAACTAAAAAAGCAAATGAAATAGTAACACAAATTCAGTGGCTATTCTGTGACACAGAGATTCAGCCATTTTGGAACTTTTAACATGAACAACTCCTATTTATTTATTTATATTTATTTTTTTATCTAGCAGACAAGAAATTCCCTGAGATGAACCATTTCATCTGTAGGAGAAGCACAGAGAAGGAACTCACATGCTATCAAAAGACAAAACACAGAGAAAAATCTTGGCAACAGAAGGCATTATGCTCAAATGGCATAAATATATGAATATTCAGCAGCTGCCCACTGTTCTGGGGGGATGAAAAGCTCAACACGAGGCTGCAGTGTGAGTGCAGCCCAGACAGCAACCAAGTCCTGGGCTGCAGCAAGAGCAGTGTGGCCAGCAGGGCAAGGGAGGGGATTCTGCCTCCCTGCTCTGCTCTCTTCAAACCCCACCTGGAGTCCTGTGTGCAGTTCTCAAGCTCCCAGCATAGGAAGGACATGGAAGTGTTGGAGTGGGTCCAGAGGAGGCCACGAAGATGATCAGAGGACTGCAACAGCTCTGCTGTGAGGACAGACTGAGAGAGTTGGGGCTCTGCAGCCTGCAGAAGAGAAGGCTTCCAGAAGACCTTAGAGTAGCCTTCCAGGATCTGAAAGGGGCTACAGAAAGACTGGGGAGGAACTATTGACAAGGTCTTGCAATGCCAGGACAAGGGGCAATGGGTTTGAACTGGCAGAGGGGAGATTTAGACTGGATGTTAGGAGGAAGTTGTTTGCAGTGAGGGTGGTGAGACACTGGCACAGGTTGCCCAGGGAGGTTGTGGCTGCTCCCTCCCTGGAGGTGTTCAAGGCCAGGTTGGAGGAGTCCTTGAGTGCCCTATGCTAGTGGGAGGTGTCCCTGCCTATGGCAGGGGGTTGGAACTAGATGATCCTTGAGGTCCCTTCCAACTTTACCATTCTATGATTCTATGATATTCCAATTAAAATATTTAATTTTAAAACAACCAAAATGTTATTAAAAAGAGGAGTCCAGTGTGAAGGAACACAAATCACTATATTTACACAGACTAGATTAATAAAACCACAAACAGACATAAACCCTCAATGCCACACAAGCAGTGAATGAAATCTGTGTGTATAAGAAAGTAATAGATCACATAATCGCAGAACTTCAGAGGCTGGAAGGGTCCTCCAGAGATTATTGAGCCTAATCTCCTTGCCAAGGCAGCATCACCCAGGATGGTTCCCACAGGAATGCATCCAGACAGGTTTGGAAAGTCTGCAGAAGGAGACTCCACAACCTCTCTGAGCAGCCTGCCTCAGTGTTCTGTTACCCTGACTGTGAAGAAGTTTCTCCTCATGTTGAGCTGAAACCTTTTGTGTTCCAGTTTGTATCCATTGCTCCTTGGCTTATTGCTGCTGACCACTGAAAAGAAATTGCCCCCCACCTCTCAGATATTTGTACATATTGATCAGATCTCCTCTCATTCTTCTCTTCTCCAGGCTAAACAGCCCCGGGCTCTCAGTCTCTCTTCATAGGGGAGATGCTCAAGTCCCCCACACATCCTCATGGCTCTAAGTCATCTATGCTGAAAGAGAAAAAAAAAAGAAAATCCAAGAAATATTTAGTCAGTCAATACATCAGCAAGTAAATAAAATAATGGCAGTGTGAAATATAAAACAACCACAAATGACTACAGGAGAAATAATGTGAGTCAATAATCATTGACTTTAATGGCTGTCATTCCAGTGACATGAATAAATTTGGAGCTGGCTGCTGTGCTCAAAGATGAAGGCAGCTTTAGGTGACACCATCCTTTGCCAGCATTAAATCTCAGTAATGACAGCCTCTTCTGTTTGGCTACTTGTCTGTGGTGGTAGGGTGGGGAGGGGAGAGAGGTGTTAAGATTGCTGCTAGAGAAAGATGAACTCCAGATGAGAACTGAGAGCCAATAAAATGTTTCTGCCAATGCCCTTGAGATACCCTCCTGTCACATCCCTAGAATGTGCTACTTTTCTGGGGTGCTTCCATTCCTAACTCCCTGTTTACAGCCTACCATATTACTTTTTAGGAGCTCACACTCTACCCAGCACATGTATTAATTTTCCCTCTTCCAAAGGAACGTTTAATGAAGATAAATTATAATCATGACATTTACATCTCAATGATTTTCACAGCTGAAACGTTCTGCTAACACTGGTGCACAGGCTGTAAGTGGGTTACACAGCCAGATACTAAAGCAATCATTTTATCATTGTCAGAATGAATACAATGCCCACAGCAATCAAATGGACTTTTATAGGAACAGTTAGCTCAGCTGGTTTTGCATTGAAAGAAATGCACTGAAGTGCCCATTATCCATTTCCACTCTCAAAGGACAAGCTCAAATCTTGGCTTTCATTCCCAGAGCATGAAACGTAACACACAGCTAAGATCAGGAACCAAGAAAGAGCAAAACGACAGCCAAGAGCACAGGGACTGAGAGCCCCAGGAGGAATAAATGAGGACTACCAAGCTCTGGGTACACTCAGTCTGAGTCCAACTGAGACTTCAGCTGTGGTTTTTGTAGCCATGGAGAGGATGCCCACTATCTCCTCTCCCCTATGGGAGGCATCCTGAAGCTGTGGGAATAAGGGTCGTATACTCTGCACACAGCTCATTATTTTTGTCTTCTCACATTATTTCTTCCATTCCCACAGTTCTGCACACATGAAACCTTAAGTTCACAACTTCTACACCTGACACTTGCAATATTTTCAGGAACTTATTAGTAGAGAACAATTAGAACAATTCTCTGAAGTTACTCTGCAAAGCTCCCACGAGTAGTGATTTGGTTTCAGATACTTCAGAGTGCCAAAAGAGCAGCAACAGGAACAAAGCTCTGTGGAGGCTTAGCAAAGTCCAGTTTCTGTAACATACTGGTTCAGATCAGATCCCATCAGTGCCAGGCAGACATTCTCTGCTGTGTCACATCATCCTGATGAACAGGACCCTTAGCTCACCAGCAAACACAGCAGCCCAGGGGAAGCAGGTGCATGTAGACACCACAGATGCACAGTGCCTGTAATCACACATATCCCTCAAAAGGGATTTGATGATGCTGAATGCCATGCAAGAATCTCCCTACTGACACTTACAGAATCATGGAATCATAGAATGGTAAGGTTGAAAGGGACCTCAAGCATCATCTAGTTCCAACCCCCTGCCACAGGCAGGGACACCTCCCACTAGTATACTTCACTCAAGGCCTCCTCCAACCTCTCCAGAGAGGGAGCAGCCACAACCTCCCTGGGCAACCTGTGCCAGTGCCTCACCACCCTCACTGTAAACTTCCTCCTGACATCCAGTCTAAATCTCCCCTCTGCCACTTCAAACCCATTGCCCCTTGTCCTGTCATTACAAGACCTTGTCAATAGTCCCTCCCCAGCCTTCCTGGAGCTCCCTTTGGATCCTGCAAGGCTACTCTAAGGTCTCCTGGCAGCCTTCTCTTCTCCAGGCTGCAGAGCCCCAACTCTCTCAGCCTGTCCTCAGACCAGAGCTGCTGCAGCCCTCTCAGCATCTTCGTGGCCTCCTCTGGACCCACTCCAACACTTCTATGTCCTTCCTGTGCTGGGGGCTCCAGAACTGCACACAGGACTCCAGATGGGGTCTGAGGAGAGCAGAGTAAAGGGGCAGAATCCCCTCCCTTGCCTTGCTGGCCACTTGATAAAATGTGCATCTGTTGCTACTTAATACATCATTTTTATAACATATTCACCTGGGCATAGAACGTGCATGAAAAACTACAGTTCAGCAGGAAAAAATCCACAGGCATATTAATGACATAGAGAAAAACAGGGGGGAAATTATTGCAAATATAAAAATAGCAATAATAATAAAAGCCAATTGATTGTGCAAAGGTAGCTCAATTCCTCACCCAGTTTGACAGTTGCTGGGTGTGCTCTTACCTGTGTCTCTTAAGATGCAGTTCAGTAGCTAGGAGGAATCTGGCAGACTCCTAGACTCCCTGACCAGGCTCTTCTGATGTCAGACAAAGCCTCCAGCCAGGATCCAGCAAGCATGCTGGCATTCCTGATAGACTGGATCCTCACTGTTCAACGTGCCACACTTGCACATCTGCCATCTAGATGGACAGCAAGGAGAAGATCTGAGGGAATTCTAAAAAGCAATGGCAGATACTCAAGGGGAAAATCTATGTACAGCTGCTTAAGAAGATACTCACTTTTTAGAAGCCTACATTTACCTCTTAGGAGGCCAGCCTGGGTGGTTAGACAAGCAAAGAGCTGTTTTCTGGACAAAGGTGCATTGGGCAAAGCAAAACACTGCAGCACTCAGCCAAAGGAGCATCACTTCCTGGGTATCTCTGCTCCAGCAGGGTGAGTGACTGACCAAAAGCATCAGCCTCCTGTGAGCTGTTTCACTGCTTTGTTTCAAAGCCTACATATATTTTGCCTACCCTACCTTGAGATGGCTCATTCTTGTCTTTGATTTCAGCTGGTTCAACCTGACACTGTTTTCCCCCTAAAGCAGTTTACTCACTCCTTAACTAAAAAGCCAACGGTGACCTAAGAAACACTTTTCCATACTAAGACTCAGAGATGGGGAAAGTGACATTATGCATGGTAAAAAGCTTGAGATGCTGCAAATACCATTCAAAGAACTGAAACGTGAGAGGTTTAAAGCTGCCAGGTGAAATAAAGGGAGCAGCAAGAAAGGAGACTGTAGAGAATGTATTGTCAGTGACTCCTGGCCTGGAACTGAATCCCTAGGTGAGTGCTGAGACAGCCTCTTGAATGCTAATGAAATGCTTAATATTATCTAGCACTTCAGCTGACTTTGTGAGTAAAGCAAGAAATGGAAATAACAAAGCAGTGTTTGCAGGTGTGGGAGACGCAGTGCCCAGACCGCTGGGAAGTGGGAGCAAAATAGAATCAAAGAATCATAGAACTGTTTCCCTTGGAAAAGACTTCTTAGATCCTCCAGTCCAAGCATCAATCATGACTTCAGCAAAACCAGCTCACCCAGGGTTTTGAATGACAAACTAAAATACTAAACAGTATCTTCATTTATTGTGTCAATTGTTGTTACTTTAAGTCTTTCAAGTATAAATCAACAAAAGTGCTCAGAGGGCTGCAGCAGCTCTGGTCTGAGGACAGGCTGAGAGAGTTGGGGCTCTGCAGCCTGGAGAAGAGAAGGTTTCCAGGAGACCTTGGAGTGGCCTTTCAGGATGTGAAGGGGGCTACAGGAAGGCTGGGGAGGGACTATTGACAAGGACTTGTAATGACAGGATGAGGAGGAATGGGTTTGAACTGGCAGAGGGGAGATTGAAACTGGATGTTAGGAGGAAGTTGTTTGCAGTGAGGGTGGTGAGACACTGGCACAGGTTGCCCAGGGAGGCTGTGGAGCACAGAAGAACAGAATGTGATCTTTGATCACATTGAGTCATTCTGTGCTCCACAACCTCCCTGGAGGTGTTCAGGACCAGGTTGGATGATGCCTTGAGCAACCTGTTGTAGTGGGAGGCGTCTCTGCCTATGGCAGGGGGTTGGAACTGGCTGAGCTTTGAGGTCCCTTCCAACCTAAACCATTATATGCTTCTATCTGCCATGATGGCTTAGGGGTCATGTAACACAGCTGTGAATCCTGCCCGTCCTCCATGAACCTTGAAACGTCTTGTTCCTCATTGAAGAACAACAAAAACCTTCATGGCAAAGAGCAGAGCCTTGGTAGCATCTTACAACCAGGAGATTTGCAGACCTCATGGTACCAACCCACAGAGATGAGATTGTGACCCATGTGCACAGTGAGTCCAGAAGAACCCCTGGAGGAGTGCCCCAGGTGCCTCACACTGCTCTAGCTTGCTCTGATCAGGACATATCTTCACTCAGCTGAGAAGGTCTGAATTGAAGTCATGAGTGGTTTGTGTTTACATTTAGTTTTACACCAACATCAACAGATCTTTTGCCAGAAATAGTCTAGCTTGATGTATCTAGTATTTTTAGATCAATGTCCTAGATATTCCATATCTGGTAATTTCAGATCACAGCCAGTCCTCAAAAGTAAAGAATGATTTAGGAGGAGGAATATAAGAAACACAAATTACCACAAGAAAAAAGTCTTGGGAACTAAATCTGCAAGGACAACTTCAATTTATTTTTAGGACGCTGACTTGCTTCAGATTTTCTGAAACCTGAATTGATAAAGCTCTGCTTGTAGTGACACAGAATCGTAGAATGGGAAGGTTGGAAGGGACCTCAAAGTTCATCCAGTTCCAATGCCCTGCCATAGGCAGGGACACCTCCCACCAGCACAGCTCACTCAAGGCCTCCTCCAACCTGGTCTTGATCAGCTCCAGGGAGGGAGCAGCCACAACCTCCCTGGGCAACCTGTGCCAGTGTCTCACCACCCTCACTGCAAACAACTTCCTCCTAACATCCAGTCTAAATCTCCCCTCTGCCACTTCAAACCCATTGCCCCTTGTCATGTCATTGCAAGACCTTGTCAATAGTCCCTCCCCAGACTTCCTGTAGCCCCTTTCAGATCCTGGAAGGCTACTCTAAGGTCTCCTGGAAGCCTTCTCTTCTGCAGGCTGTAGAGCCCCAACTCTCAGTCTGTCCTCACAGCAGAGCTGCTGCAGCCCTCTCAGCATCCTCGTGGCCTCCTCTGGACTGGCTCCAACACTTCCATGTCCTTCCTGTGCTGGGGGCTCCAGAACTGCACACAGGACT
>VWZE01021563.1:276-14021 GCA_013396675.1 Eubucco bourcierii
GCCTTGAACACCTCCAGGGACGCTGACTCCACCGCCTCCCTGGGCAGCCCATTCCAGCAGTCAATCTCTCAGGCAAGAACTTTCTCCTCACCTCCAGCCTAAACTTCCCCTGGCACAGCTTGAGACTGTGTCCTCTTGTTCTGGTGCTGCTTGCCTGAGAGAAGAAGGTAACCTCCCCCTGGCTACAACCACCTTTCAGGTAGTTGTAGACCGCAATAAGGCCCCCCCTGAGCCTCCTCTTCTCCAGGCTAACCAATCCCAGCTCCCTCAGCCTCTCTCCATAGGGCTGTGCTCCAGGCCTCTCCCCAGCCTCGTTGCCCTTCTCTGGACACGCTCAAGCACCTCAATGTCCTTCTTAAATTGAGGGTCCCAGAACTGGACACAGGACTCAAGGTGTGGCCTAACCAGTGCAGAGTACAGGGGGAGAATGACCTCCCTGCTCCTGCTGGCCACACTATTCCTAATGCAACCAACTGGTTTCAGGTGAGGAAAAAAACCCCAAACAACAATCCATAAACACACAAGAAATCACGTAGAGTAAGATTTCTGGTTTAAACTGGCAGAGGGGAGATTTAGACTGGATGTTAGGAAGAAGTTCTTTACAGTGAGAGTGGCGAGACACTGGCACAGGTTGCCCAGGGAGGTTGTGGATGATCCCTCCCTGGAGGTGTTGAAGGCCAGGTTGGAGGAGGCCTTGAGTGACCTGTACTAGTGGGAGGTGTCCCTGCCTATGGCAGGGGTTGGGAACTAGATGATCCTTGAGGTCCCTTCCAACCTTACCATTCATTGATTCTATGAAAGGCTGATATAAAAAGCATGTGTATATAGAATTTATCAGGCTGCTAAAATTGATGAGCAATATTGGTGTCAAATACAGTTCTGTATGACTTTAAAATGGAGGAATATGTCCAAATATAGGGCCAGACTCTATCTCCACTGCCCCTGGTTTAGTTTTTCACTCCCTGAGAAAAAGCTAGCAGAGTACAGACAAATACTTCTTCCAATTTGATGGAAAATCTGAATTTTTAGCAGGTTCATCTCATGACCTGAGGTCAAGTATAGGAATTTATTTTTTTTATAACCATAGGATGTAAACACAGAGGGATCTAGCGACAAACATTTTTATTTAGTAGAACAAGTAAAGTAGAAAGTTTGGGTCTCTGAGGCATGGGAGAAATCAAGGAAGTTGATTGAGCTAACATAATAAAACACCCAGACTTTGCCAGGGCCTTGGACATCGCCTGTTTTTAACTGCTAGGGTCAGAAGGTCAGATGTAAACTGCAAGAATTGCTTTCAAAAACTATAACAAGCACTGAGCAGTACTTCTCACAGAACATGAGTCTGAGTCTAGTGATCATGATGGGGAAATAATAAGAGGAAATCCTTTCAAGGTTTTGTGCAAGCATTGCCATGGACTCTCCCAGCCATCAGCTTTCTCACTGTTATGCACTACTTGATTGCTAATCCCTGTTTGGTGGCCCAGTTGTGGTGATCTGTGCTCCCACACACTGACTTCTCTCAGAAACCCCACTCCTCTTCCCAGAGGCACCTTCTGGAACCTACAGTAGACAATAGCTCACTGGTAATTTCTATAATGATGTACCAGTGGTACTAAGATACTTGCCTTCTTGCTGGAAGCACTTGGATAACCTGTCAGTGTCTGTTATGTTACCATGTCATATCATATTTATGTGACACTGCCTACAGGGTGGCATATATGGAGTTTCATGAGCACCTTCCCAGTGGTCATGGAGGGGGGTGTTTGGAGCAATAGTAATTTTTACAACTTCTGGAGTGACACAAAACATTTTTGGATTTCAAATAATAAAATTGACGTCAAATGGAGGCTTTGCTATTGGTCTGATGTATGGTGCATCATGAAAAGGATGAGAAATGTTTCTGCTGCCCTTCACAGTAAACTATTGCAAGGATCCAACAGCCACATAAAATTGGATTCTGGCAGAGTGATCAATTCATTTGCCTTGTGATCTGCTTAGCAATGTCTTCTTGGCAAACCAGACATTGCATCATAAATCTATATGTCTTTGTTTTCTTCAGCAGTATTACTACTTTCATGTGCCACTAACTCAAGTGTTGGTACTCAAGTAAGAGAAAACCACAGATTAACCAATCAATATAAATTGACACACAACTGAAGTAACTTAACTAATAGTGGTGAGACCTTGTGATAAATAGAGTAAATTGAAGGAAAATCATTGCAATCAGTTCTTCAAAGCAGCACAATAGCAACTGCATCTTTCTTGCTGCTGAAGATAGACTGCACACAGAGAGAGAGACAGGATGAGAGGAAGGAAAAAAAACCTGCTGTTGTTGGTTTTCTATTTTGGTATACCTGGATGATACATCTTGTTCAAGGAAAACTGAACTTCCAGTAGGAACTGAGGGAGCTGGGGATGGATAGTTTGAAAAAGAGGAGGCTGATGTGGGACCTCACTGCTGCCCACAACTATCTGAAGGGATGTTGTGGAGAGGCTGCTGCTGGTCTCTTCTCACAGGTAACTGAAAAGAGAAGAAGAGGGAATGGCCTCAAGCTGGGACTGGGGAGGTTTAAATAGATAGTAAGAAAAAGTTTTTGACAGAGAGAGTGGTCAGGGACTGGAATGAGCTCCCCAGGGAGGTGGTAGAGTCACCTATCCTGAATGTGTTTAAGAGTTGTTTGGCTGTGGTGCTTAGGGATATGGTTTAAGGTGACTCTTGTGGAGTAGGGCTATAGGTTGGACTTGGTGACCCTGAGGTCTTTTCCAACCTGGATGCTTCTATGACTCTGTAAAGACTACACAGAAATTACTAAGATTGTGGAAGGCTAGAGTTTGAACTGCTATCACAGCTTAAAAAACCCTAAAACTAAACAAAAACCCAAAAAAACCCAAACCAACCAACCAGCCAAAAAAACCTTTTATAGATTGGTATTATTTTATCCACCATTATAAGAAAGCTAATCAGTGTTACATCCTTATAGGCAAGTACATTCAGGCTGCAAAATGCCTATAAGAAAGCTAATCACTGTTACATCCTTATAGGCAAGTACATTCAGGCTGCAAAATGCCTGTGAGGGTAACAGAGCCAAGGATGGAACCAAGGGGCTGTGAATCCCAGATCCTTGCTCTGACAAATACTCAATGCTTCCTCTCAATGGGAAGTATTATTTTTCTGGGCCCTTTCAGGCTACATAACCTCTTCTTGGTTGTTCAAGCTCAGAGTGAACCAACAGGTTCCAAGACGGCAGTGAAAAGTGAAAAATCCATATTCATTTGGCTGTGATTCTCCACCTTTGAAGAAAAAATAGTCATTTCAAATATGATTTTATTACAAAAGTAACAAAAAAAAAAGGATTATTTTCTTAAATGAAGTTATAAAATTATTTTTTACCACATCCTTCCGCATCTCCTTTTTCTAGGGATCAGAATGACAGGAACCAGATGCTAAGCCAGAAAGGACATTGTTCCACCTGCAACATCTGGCTCTTTGGCAAGCCATACGGGAAGCTTCAAAGTTGCATCTCTGCCTCTCACATGGTAAGGCTGTTGGTGCATTCCTTTATCTTCCTGGCTGTAATTTGCCTTTGATTCACCTATAATTCTGAGGAACTGATGCATTTGTATCCATTTTGAATAAGGTGTTGTACAAATGCTGCATTTGATCTCTAGGCAGATCCTTTTATTTCCTTTTATATGTTCTTTACTTTAATTCATGCACTAGCTTTACTGCTGCTCAGCACATCGTGGTGGATACTTAAGCCATATCCCTAAGCACCACATCCAAACAACTCTTAAACACATCCAGGATAGATTGAAAAAGAGGAGGCTAAGGGGAGACCTCACTGCTGTCCACAACTATGATGCATCAGGCTGAAATGTATTTTCATTGTTATGTTCCCCACATGAAGTTAAATATCCAGGCTCTCAGCCATGCAAAACCAAGTAGGAATGAAAACACTTTTCTTAGTGTATCTCCTTGCTGCAGCAAGATGTTTTTAGAGGAGAAGCAGCTTCCTGTTACTTGCTATCATTCCTGAATCATTCCTTTCCTCAATTCCTCAGTCCTACCAGATTCTTCCCTCTGTTACTTATGAGCATTAAATCAAGTAAGCTAAACATATAAGTAACTTTCAGGTGCACCAGAAAATGCAAGACAACTGTAAGCTAAGGCCAGGCATGACTCTCCTCAGAACCAGCTGGTTGAGTATGGCTGCAACTAATTTCAGCTGTTCCCAAGCACTTTGATGTAGTATCAACAAGCCCCTTTCTCTACAAAATAGTGACATAATCAAGATAGCAGAGAACTACATATACCACCTATAGCACACAAGTGGTCTGGCTGGGGTCTCTCAAGAGAGTTGGGGCTCTTCAGCCTGGAGAACAGAAGGCTTCGAGGAGACCTTATAGTAGCCTTCCAATATCTGAAAGGAGCCTACAGGAAGGCTGGGGAGGGACTATTTACAAGGTCTTGTAAGGACAAGACAAGGGGCAGTGGGTTTGAACTGGCAGAGGGGAGATTTAGACTGGATGTTAGGAGGAAGTTCTTTACAGTGAGGGTGGTGAGACACTGGCACAGGTTGCTCAGGGAGGTTGTGGCTGCTCCCTCCCTGGAGGCATTCAAGGTCAGGTTGGAGGAGGCCTTGAGTGACCTGTTCTAGTGAGAGGTGTCCCTGCCTATGGCAGGGGTTGGGAACTAGATGATCCTTGAGATCCCTTCCAACCCTACCATTCTATGATTCAGGATTTAAATCCTAATTAGAAATGTATCCTGCCCTACAGCTATCAGTATGTTTTTTTTCCTCCTTGCTGGAATCTGTAAATGGGAAGACAGTTCCCACCTTCACTCCTCTAGTCCCTTCTTCCACCTGCATCAGACATCAGGCTGAAATGTATTTTCATTGTTATCTTATCCCTGCTCTAGGGTAGGTAACATGCAACCCATCATAATGTGGGATAAGGTGAAGTATAAAATACTATTTTTTTCCCAAACAGTTCTTTTTGTTTCTTCTTTTTTTCCCCCCAGATTCTCTACCTGGGGCTGACCAAAACCTGGCAGGTACTTCAAAACAGCATAACCATGACAGCAGGGCAAGTCATTAGTCCACAGAAACCAATGAGTAGTTTCCAGGATGTGGCCCAAAAGTGCCCCATCTATTTGCTTTAAACACACTGGGTCAGGCTCTGTCTCATGGTGGATGGACAAAGACAGTATCACACAGTATCACCAAGGTTGGAAGAGACCTCAAAGCTCATCAAGTCCAACCCATCACCACAGCCCTCAAGACCAGACCATGGCACCAAGTGCCACGTCCAAACTCGCCTTGAACACCTCCAGGGACGGTGACTCCACCACCTCCCTGGGCAGCCCATTCCAGTAGTCAATGACTCTCTCAGGCAAGAACTTTCTCCTCATCTCCAGCCTAAACTTCCCCTGGCGCAGCTTGAGACTGTGTCCTCTTGTTCTGGTGCTGCTTGCCTGAGAGAAGAAGGTAACCTCCCCCTGGCTACAACCACCTTTCAGGTAGTTGTAGACCGCAATAAGGCCCCCCCTGAGCCTCCTCGTCTCCAGGCTAAACAATCCCAGCTCCCTCAGCCTCTCTTCATAGGGCTGTGCTCGAGGCCTCTCATCAGCCTCGTTGCCCTTCTCTGGACATGCTCAAGCACTTCAATGTCCTTCTTAAATACAGGGGCCCAGAACTGGACACGGAAGACCTACTTCTTAGCAAGTAAATCCCTAGGGAAAAGTAATTGCAGCTCTGCTAGTGTCTGAGTTCAAGAATAAATGCCTTGCCACCTACAGACAAAGTAATAAAAATTAAAATTAGTGGAAGTTAAATAAATGAGGACTGAACCAGTGCAATCAGTAGAAACATAACCCATTGTGTTCCAGCTTCACTGAAGACTGCAAAAGTAAAGGAAGCCTACATTTTTCTGAATATATTTGAAAAAGTATTCTGAGTCAGAAAAGTTGTGTTTTGTTCAATCTTTGGAAATTTATTGACATGAAAGTTTCTTGGCATGGCTATTAGACTCAGGAAGCTGCAAGTGGAGTTAAGTCCCAGTTCTCCTAGGGTCTGTACAAACTCAGGATAAGAGATGGTCTCTCATGTAAGGGACTAGCAATAAAATAAAAAAGACATGTGAGAAGTGGCAACGGAAAGAGAAGCAGAGAAGTGAACTGACTTAATAAGGTTACATAGCAGAGATAGCAGTAGAATACCACTCTACTCATGCCTTCTTAAGCACCCACTAGAAGAGCCATAGACATCCTTCAATGTTTCCAGACACACACACACACCCCACACGCTCCCCCCTCAGTATTTTTTACCCTCAATTGGATGCCTTCACTTGGTCTTTGGACTGTACCTTAACAATGCTGCCACAGTAGTCTGCAATTATGAACAGTTACAAAGGTGATGGTACTCTGCAATAGGCTTTCCAGGGAGGCTGCGGATACCTCCTCCTTAAGGCCAAGCTGGATGAGGCCTTCAGCAGCTGAGTCTAGTTGAGAAGCATCCCTGCCCATGACCGGGAGTCTGAAGATGATCTCTAAGGTCCCTTCCAACCTAAGCCATTCAAGGAAGTAAGTTTGAGCTCATTTATTATTTTTATTTTACCTGTTTTGCATATTTATGTAGTTAATTTTGTAGGAATATAAATGTATGTGGGATTTCATTTCTCCTGCAATCTGTACAGACCTCTTTTTGCAGTCCAACAGTACAGCAGCCATGGTTAATAATCACTGTTATGAAGCAGCCACAGAAAGTTAGTGAAGAAAGAACTTTGTCAGTATTGTTTGGTTAACTCAGAAAGAAATTAAGAACCAAATATGACCTGAGTGATAGCTTGCATGGAAGTCCTTTTCTCTCTTAGCAGCAGAGAAGTCTGCCAAAGGTGCAACACCTTCTCAGACTGACAGTAAAGAAGAACTTCACTCACTCCAAGCAACAGAGGATACTGAAAGGGAAGGCATGGGTGTCTCTTGTTGTCAAAACCTTGTAGAAGAGCTGAAGTCGTGCTCACCACAAACTAGCAGTGAACAAATAAATGCTATTGATAAGTATGTATGAACATGTACTTTTGAGAAGCAGAAGGGAAGCACTCATAGCTTCAGTGGATACCAGCAATCAGAGTCACTGGGTTAAGTGTTGACCAGCGTAAGGTCTGGCACACTTGCAGCAACTGCCTGTTTCCCAACCTTCCCACTTTTCTTTCTGTTCAAGGAAAATGAACTACTGCCTTCCTTGCTCCAGAGGCACAGGTAATGCTTTTCCTCTCAACTCAGAAAGACTGATCCCAGTCTTTACATAGCTTGCTGACACTTCTACTTCAGACCAGAATGTCGTTGTTCCAAAACTCAGTCGTGATTTTTCATCTGATCTAGAAGCAGACACCCTTCTTCCAAACCTTGCCTCTCTCCCACTGCACTCCACACCACTTCTGACTGTTGCAGAAACTTTGCCTTGCAGAAAGGTATCACCAGGAAAATTGAGTGGCCACAGAGAACTATGTGCAAGAGATTCCCTTTGCTTCTACGAACATTATCTGAGAGATTCATTGAGGAAAGGTCACAAAGAACAAACTAAGATCTGGGAACCTAACTGGAACCAGTAAGATTAGACAGGATAGAAGTCACAGCCAAAAGATGCCAGAGAAATGAAAATCAAACATACAAAATAGGTGAGTGAAGACTTCCTCCAAATTCAAAAGTCTGAAGTGCCACTAAAGCCTTCTGAATTCTACCCTAATACTGTTGGACTACCTAGAAATACAATTTTTTTTGTTAGACTTACATTGTTTTGCCAGCTTTACAGATATACCTTTCCTCTTCTGCATTTCTAAGCTATGCAGCTACCAAAATAATTTTATAATGTTGAGCTTTATCTTCTTAATAAAAGATCCCATCTAGTGACCAGAAAGACTGTTTCTCTCCATATTATGACTTTACGATCTGCCCTTCTTCATTTGAAGTAACAGCATAGTCCCTTAATGGTCAGAAACCTAGGGCCTGATTTCCAGGTGTCAAGGACCATCAGAAAAATAATTCTCTGTGAAGTGAACAACATCTTTGTGCATACAGTCAGAACCTTTGAAAATCAAGCTCTCTTATGCTTATCTACCAAAATGACTGGCACCAGTCATATCCCTAGACAGTGTGATCTATAGAAAAGTATTCCTCCTTCAAAGTCTTGTCACTAATTCCAAACCACATTCCTTCAAAATCCTGTTAAAAATACATTAAATTTGCAATAACCCAGTCCAGCTCTCTTAAGAAGAATAGTGTCATTCACCCTGTTCAACCTGGTTAGGCTATTCACATTCTCCACTCAATTGGGCCAGCTCTATTTTTCATCACATCAGCACCAGAACAAACATCGTTTCCCAGATAGAGTCTCAGGACATTCACATTTTAATGTCTCCATTCAAACACTGCTGTTTTCTTCTTGTGTTCCCCAGCCCTCTTCCTACATTTCATATAATTTTCAAAGGATTTCTTTCTATGGAGCCCTGCAAGAATTCCCTCCACCATCTCATGGAGTCCCTCAAAAGTGAATGGTGATTTGCCTTCTATTTGGTCATGATCCTCTTTGCAAAATCAACAGCACTCTCTTGGTGAAGGCAGTGTCACTGTTCTTTCATAAACCACCATTAATTATTTCTTTTGTATCTGTGGTCTTTCCCAGGAAAAAATAGATGACAGTAGGTGTCTTAAGAGTGGCTAGGGAATTCTCCCTGGATTTGAGTGCTTCCATCAGGCAGGCTTGCATGTGCACACTCACCCACAAGCATATGTATTTTTATAGCAAATTCATTCAGTCTAGTAGATGGAAATCAAAAGGGCTACACTGCCCTGCAACACATCTACCAAATACCCAGGAGAAAAACTTGGCATTAACCTTCAATAAATGAATGGATAATATTGCAAATAATAAGATGGCTAAATATAGGCACAGTCTATGAATTAAACATTGCCTAACTTTGCATGATGCTAATTTACTTCGGCACATCTTGATGATTGTGCTGTGGCTGTGTCCTTCTGAATGCTTTTTTATTGTCCAGTGTTGTCCTTTATAACTGCCTACAGTAAAATATACAGTAGTCCATGTCAACACAGGATACACAATGACATGCACACATTGCATCCTGGACACAGATGATGCTTTATGTGATACAGGTAGACAGACAGGCACACATGTAAACAAGGCCTCCTTAATTTCAACAAAGTAAACTTTAGTTTATTAAACTGACTAGAAACATCATCAGTAGAGAAACTGTGTATATATGACTGTAGACCAAAGTTTTCTGTGTGTTTTCAAACAATAAAACATTAGCACTCTGTACAGAGAAATGTTACCTTATTCTTAGGTGAGAATCTCTATATCTGGCCTTCTGTGAAAACTAGAGGCTTCTGCCATGGCAAAAGCAACCCTTACTGTATGCTTCATAAGCACAAAGGACGAGTGAGCCACAGTGTAACAAGAGAAATTACAATAGGTAGAAAGCAAACACACAGAGAGGGGACTTAAGTCCCAGGTGCACAGCAGGTATTCATTCCCTGTAAGCTTCTGCTTGAAGACAAAATGAGACTAGCACCAGACAAGAGATGGGACAGCTGTTGGTGGGAAGGCAGCTACAGGAATAATTACTGATGGGAAAGATTGGCTGAAGAGAGAGAATTTGAGGAAGAGCAATAAAGCTAAAGTACCACATCACAGGTTGCAAAAGGCCCCACACTGACACAGGAGGATGTGCTGGCTGAAGTGCCATGAAACGGCACTCGCACCATGGCAGAGACATCCCTACGAACACGCACAGGGCAAGCACTCACCTAAACAATGCTTAGCACTATGAGCACCTTGGTATGTACATGGTACAGTTATTTATAGCAGAGCCAGTACTATACAGCATATGACTTTGTCCTCACATGTTCATTTCAAATACATGCGCTCTGTAAGTGCCACGCTCCTTTTAGCCAGAAGGGCGTTTGATCCATAAAGACGCTTCTGCTCCTTTGCTCCCCGTAGCCTGCCTGTGCCTCAGAACTAATTCTTGAGTAGAACTTTCAAATGCTCCAAGGGTGCTTGTTCCCCTTTCCACTCCCAGAGCTTTACCATACTTGTTCTTCTCCAAGTCAGAAAATACACCTAAAGAAGATATGCCAGTACTTTCACAAAGGACATCACGTGTATCACTGATGTGAGGCTACCTGTCCTAAGACACACACATTCAGTCTCTACCACCCTCCTTCTAATCTCAATGGATGAACAACTAGAAGGAAGCTGCAAAAGTCAAACAAAAAAAATATGTTTGACATTAGTCATTGTTAGAGGACACAGAGCTTCTAAGCCATTACAAACTGTAAAGCCTTGTGGACCAAACCAGGAACAACGTACCCTGTTTATGTCCTTCCAAAGTTCATTTATGCAAATCCTGATTAAGTTTCTTAAGTACCAGTAGCAGTGCCTCGATTCATATAAATGATGGCTGGAGAGGCCTTTGGTCATTTAAAATTTGTCTTTTGGCACCATCATTTTTACCATGTTTTCTCTGTTATTTTTATTTCCAGCTCAAAATATGGAATATTTTGACACTTCAAATCCGCAGGTAGGAAGATTAGCCAGCTCCAAAACCTGGAAATGTGCTTCTAAGCAAGTGGCAAACACCACCTC
Organism: Eubucco bourcierii; assembly: GCA_013396675.1. Taxonomy (NCBI): domain Eukaryota; kingdom Metazoa; phylum Chordata; class Aves; order Piciformes; family Ramphastidae; genus Eubucco; species Eubucco bourcierii. Next base: position 10,947 of record VWZE01021563.1, read on the forward strand.
AAGCACACAGTCCTGAAAGATGTGTTCAGCAAACTAGTATGATTTTTTTTTAAATTTTTTTTTATTTTAAATAAAGAGATGAGCTTTCCATTGCTCTCCCTGGTGTAAATCTCATTATGGAAGCTAGTTTCACCAGTTCACCCCCATGTTTACCAAAACTGTCTACTGAGAGAAAGAAAAGAAAATGCATCAGTATATAAAATAATAAATATTGGAAATTATATGTTTAATTCATACAGCAAATTACCAGAGATTACTTGTACAAGTAGCCTGCAATGTCCTTAAAAATATTCTTTAACTGAGGAAAAGTTTTCTGACCTTTGGAGGAAATGCTTGCTTCTAGCTATAACTAAAAAGAGATTTCCTTCTTTCTCTGTTGTGTTAAGAATCTTTTCTTCTTATAAAGAAGGCACCACAGTGGTTTATAACTGTCATAAAAGCCTGCAATCCTTTTGAGGTTAAGCTACTCAGCTATTCAACTTTTACTACAGAAACTTTGAAATTCAAAAAGAAAAAATAATGTAAGTTTTTGAAGGACATGTGTTGCTGTAGGTGATCCTGTTAATTAAAAGTGATTGCCTGCTAGGAAATCATACTTTAAAAAGTTTCATGAATTTATTAGAACCCTGAAGGTATCTTTGTATGCACAGGGCTTTACATGCCATTTATGCAATTTTGTTTCAGATCTGTTTAAAGCTTCACTGACGCTCCCTGAGCAGGGAACAGCACTGCCAGCATTTGTATGTATTTTGGCTAATTGAACTATGTGAAAATACATACTAATGAAGTGATGTTTGCTGAGGACAGTTTAAGTCTCATTTTCTTCTATATTAGCATCATCTTTCTGTTGCAGATTTATCTTTCTGAAAAAAAAAACCAACACAGATTCCTATAGGTTTTGTGTGCAGAAACTAAGTCCTTTTTTTTGCCTTTTTTTTTTTTTTGCTTTTTTGCAATGTGATTCAGAAAGTAGCTATGTGAATGTATATGTAAGTGTATGTCAGCAGATACAGTTTTTAATAGAGGTGAAAAGAAGACAAACAGTAAACTGTGATTTGAGATGAAAATGCAGGAGTTCATTATTAGGAGCGAAAAATTTTAAACTCAAAGCTAATGAATATCTACTGCAACAATTTAGTTCTGTTTCTAGACTTACAGATTGTATTTTAATTGGTCGTTAGTGAATTAGTCATATCTGCACAAATCCATCTGGCAATATTCTTACACAGCCTTTTCCTCAGCAATGCTTTACTGCCTCTTGACAACGGTGTTTTGAGGAATAAACGATTGAGACAGAACAGTTGTTTATTGTGTGTGCATTTTTTAACCTGTACCACGGGAAATATCAAAGCTGAGGCATGTGAATCTATTGCACTTGAAATGGGTGGGGATCCAAGTCCCTGTGCTCACCCACTGACTGCAAGTATCACAAGTTTTGTCACTACTTCACAAAAGCAATCAGCTAATTGCCTAATAAAAATTGCAATCGGGTATTTGCTGCTCACGTTTTCTTTTCCAGGTCACAGACATTAGAAAAGTCTTTTCTTCTTTTCTGTCATGTCATTTTTGTACTTTAGAATTCTTGCATAAACTAGCCCAATAGGTAGGCAGCACCCCGCCTTGGTGTAATATCAAATACTGAAATGTTAAAAGGGAAAAAAAAAATCCTCTGTGACTCTTACCAGTCAAGAAAAAAAGAGCTGAGGAAAAGTAACAGGAGATTTATGAAAGTTCACCACACACTTTGATGAATGTGTGGGCAGGTAGTTTTGCACATGTTACAGAGAAATTCATGCATTCTAGGTCTGATTCGGAATGATCAGCATCAGGAAGTTGTTGAGACCTGACTGGGCACTCAGTAATATGTGTTCATCTGTGGCACTCTTCTTTGCTGAGCTTTTCCAGATTGACACCACTTAAAATAGTATTCCAGTGGAGCTATAGACAATGTGCATATTTTCAGAAAGAAGCATATTAATAGCAAGTAGGGGAAACTGCCATTTGATATAATTCAAGCTTATTCTCTACCAGTTGAGTTCTTTTAAGTTATTGTTCTTTATCTCACAAAGACTGGAATTTGATATTTTTTTTTCAGCTGGTCTTCCCAGACCATTTATGATATTCAGTGGCAGTACCTTTACTAACTTAAATATTTAGGGTTTGCATGTGGCTGTGCATATGCATGCGCTACAAAGCTACAGGCTTGAGAGTTCTGACTTTTTAAAGTCAGAATATGCATTTATCTGTCTGCCAGCCACAGCACGGACAGTTTGTTATGTAATGCATGAATAAGAGATGGATGCATTTCTGAATAACAAAGCCAAGAGTTAATGCTTTAGAGGGGAATATAAAGTACAGTCAGAAAAGCAAATATGCAATTTTTATCAGTCTCCCACTAATATCGGTACTGTCGATCCAGACTATAATGTCTTTGAGAATTAAATAAATGTGTCGGTTCATCCGAATGACTGAGTGAATAATGTATTAATGTGCATTTGATGTGCACATCTACAAATATGTATCTGCCAAACTCAGGGGAAAAAAAAAAATCCCTTCTACACAGACTCTTTTTTTTTTTTTTCCCCCAGAACGATACCTCTTGAGGCATTAGAAACAAACAGGGCTTTTCCCTCAAGCTGTTACAGTCCCTCTTTGCCCTCCAAAGTAATCAGATGAGCATTACTGACATGTCAGCAAATTCATCATTAAACAATATCTAACTTCCATTACTATAATAGCCACATGTTTCAGAAAACTCAAATGAAATAAGCCTCCAGGCTAAGGGAAAGACTTTGTTGAGTCATGCAAGATGTGTACCTAATATGGAAGAAAGAATTGGGAAAGATCCACAGCCTTTTGAAAAACCTGTAACTCCTGACCAACAGCAAAGCAGTCTATTTTGCATTTTGTCTTATTTATCTGTCAAGGCTTTCTGCTAAGTGCTGGTGTCTTGTAACTGTTTCTGCAGCAGGAGTCACAGCCAGTTCAACAAGTTCTCTACCACCAGTACACACTCAAATAATCACCAGCTGTTTTGCTCTGAAAAGAAAAAAAAAAAAAAAAAAAAAAAAAAAA
>VWZE01021563.1:14078-61255 GCA_013396675.1 Eubucco bourcierii
AAAAAAAAAAAAAAAAAAAGACAACCTGGTGTTGTTACCAAATGCCAAGACCCTAGTTGAGATGCAGACAATGTCTCCAGGCTCCCATTATGTTGCTTCAGCCCTGAGCTCTGAAGAGTATCGATAAGGGGCACAAAATAAAACAGGGAAATCAAGAGACGCTGAGTAATAGACCTTTGAATCTTTGTTATTGTTAGATTTACAAATAGCACAAACTGGTTTGGGTAGGGAAGGGAAATCAGTTTGCTGTTCAGTATTGGCCTTGTTACAATACAATTTCTCATATGCAGGGGAAAAAAAGCATATTTGAACACTGAGAGTCATCCTGGTACAATGAAAGTGAATAAATCATGGCTGCTGTATTAATGGGTCAGCCTCCCCATACCCCTGTAAAAGGGCTAGCAGTGTTCATGCTAACGTAAAGCTTATCCACCTGAATCCATAGTGAACTGAAAGAGAATAGTTGTGTGTTCTGAGTATTTGCCATCTTGCAAGATCCTCTTTCCTTTGTATCAGGCATTTTGCATCTCTCTTTACATTTTGCCTTGCCAATAAAATCTTATGATTTTGAACCTGAGAGAAGATTTACACAGAAATTCTGTATTTTGAATGAAAAAGTAACTCCAGAAGCTGAAAGCCTGTTTTATGTGGATCTCAGTTTGCATGCATTTGAGTGCTATTGTTCAGTCTTCTAGAATGAATGTATAGTTACCTGCTCTTAAAAATAATCACCAAACCAAAAAGACTTTCAGCAAAGCATAATATGCTTTACTAAAAAATAAAAAGATCTCACCATAAATGCCTATAAGTAAAACTCCTTCTGGAAGAGATGCCTAGCACTAATTTAGACACAGGGCTTAGCAATCTTTGTCCCCAGGTACTGTCTGCTCCTAAGGGATGTCTGGGACTGCAGTTCCTTTTCCTAAGTTCTTGCTACATTGCTGCCTCTTATCCATTCCAATTAAAAAAAAAAAAAAAAGTGATTGCATGGTAATCCCATTGGTGATAGATACAGTCCACAAAGCAACAGGCTTCAAAATGAAAAAGATAACTGCAATGATCACAATTGTTTTAGATGATTTGCTTAGTTCAGCTGAAATTTTCAGCACCTCTGTACAAAAATGAAAGATAAAAGTGATGTTTATGAGGAAAAATTGATTTTAGCATCTTTGCATGTTTCAGTAACTATGGGCTTATTGTGCCACTACTGAACCTGGAACTCGGTCTTCCAAACACATCCTTGGCTTCAGGTAGGGTTGTTATCTGCCTGCTTTCCAGTCACACTGCCCAGTTTGGCCCACACATAGACTGATCTGCGCCTGCACAGCAGCCCTTTGTCTGAAGTGACTTGGGTTTTGTATTTCCAAGGCAGCAATCCCAGATGGAATAATACACACTCTTTTCTGGCAGTGTTTTTTCTCCTTAAGATGGCAGCTTGTATCCCACTATATTTAAGGTAGTCCACTGAAACAGACTCTTGCTTTGAGGCAAAACCACAAGGAAGTCAGCTTTATGTGTGGTTCTTGGGTAAAATACACCATCATTTCACACCAGGCTGGTATTATGGTGGAGATATAATCCTTTCCCAAAAGATCCATCTTTCTTGGGCCTCAGTTCCAACCAATGAAGTAAAGGATGGGTCATCCAGAATTTAAAAAAAAAAAAAAAAGAACAACAAAACAACAGAAGACAGCCACGGCTCTTTGCAGCTTGCAGTCCTGATATAACAGCCTTCCCAGCCTCTGGGGGATCAGGTAACAATGGGGTTTGATAATACTGCCGAAGTTTATTTGAGGGATGTTGACAAGCCTAATTGCTTGGCAGCTTGGAGCAGCTGTAGGGCCCCTGGCTGGTCGGGGGGAAGCGAGGGGGGGCATTAACTCTTGGCTTGCCTGTGGGGTTCCTCATCACAGCTGAAACACTGCCTGAGAGAGGGTTACTGTGACACCGAACTGTGAGAAACACTCCTGGAAAGCATTAAAGTCCAAAATATGAGAAGTGACTAAGAAAAACACCAAAAGGATGTAACAGTACTGGGAGAACACATAATGGATTGTAAATAAAGAGCAGGTCTAGAAGTGGGCTTTCTGCACAAATTCTCTCCACATTTAATGTGCAGCAGTGTCAGTTCTTGCCATAAAAGCTTTTCCTGTATTATCCAGATAGCTAGTTGCCTGAAAAGAAAGACCAACCAAGGCAAAAAGAATCACTATGACAAATCATTTCTCTAACAGAGACAATGAGTCAACTTTCCCTCAGCAGCCTCTCCACTATTTATTTTCACTTTTCACTGAACTTTGATTTTTAAAGCAAATGGGGAAAATATATTTCATATTCTACTCAGAAGCAGATGTGAATGAGGAAACACAACCCAACACCAGCATCACTGACTGTGATATAAAACATTGCAGATGTTAAAAATCTGCATCATTTCCACTTTGTGTTTCACCCTAGTGGAAATGGGTCATTTGCACATCTAGCAGCAGGTATATAGCTCTAATATGGCAGGGTAAAGTTGCTGTGGGAGTTTCAACTGTGTATTTCCAGATTATTTTAGTGACAGTGAAGTCTCCATTCTGCATTACAGTGGCAGTTTTGCAAACAATGTAGTTATCTGATGTGGAAAATAAAACACACAATTGTACAATTGTTTTGGAACACAATAAAACTGCAATTCTCATTATACAGTGACCATTTAATACAGAAATCCCTAAATTATGTCTTAAAATTTTGGATTAGTGTTTGGCATTTCACCATTTCATGGTTTGTGCTAGCAGAAGCATGAATAGCCAGAACTACAGCAGAAACCAGAAAACCTGCAACTTTTCACCATCACTGCCAAAAGGTCTTCATGGTGCTAGCCACAGACTTGCTTTTCTGAATTCCATGTCAGTTGGGAAACAATTCTTAAAGCTTGACATGCAAGGGCAGCTCTAAGTCCGCCCACTTGGCACAACTATCCCAGGCCCAAAGTATTTCCAGCATTACTATCTTTCAGAGAGACCCCAGCTGTGGCATACAGCTATGACTTTTCCCTGCCACATTCATATGCTGTCTGCTTTTCTACCTGGCCCAAAGCACGTATGTCATGTCCCAGTAAGTATCAAAAGGAAATGTAGACCTTCCCTTAATTATGAATTTCTTCTTCTGATAGAGTCAGAGATTGCATTGGGTTGGAAGCGACTCTCAAAGGTCATCTTGTCCAACCGCTCTGCAGTGAGCAGTGACACCTCCAACAAGATCAGCCTGCCCAGAGCCATACTGAGTCTGATCTCCTTCATTTTATCTTTGTTTAAGCATTTAGGATAGTGTTTTGATGAATGTTTCATGCAGCAACATTTCTGCATTAAAAAAAAAACAAAAAACATTTCTGCTCCCTCCCTGGAGGTGTTCAAGGCCAGGTTGGATGAGGCCTTGAGTAACCTGTACTAGTAGGAGGTGTCCCTGCCTATGGCAGGGCGTTGGAACTAGATGATCCTTGAGGTCCCTTCCAACCTTACCATTCTATGATTCTATGAAATCAGGAGTTTCAAGTCTGCATCATCTGCATGTTCTGTACATAAGAAATATTTTGTTTTAATTGTTTTTATTTACACTGGGCTTTCAGTGCAAGGGTTTCTAGCAAACAAGCTGTAAACCCTAGGGGATCTGTGATCCCCTACTTCTAAGGAATTTCTAAGGAATAGCATTTCCAAGCATAGCAACTGTCTTGCAAACAATTCTATTTTCTTTGTAACCATCTAAAAACTCAGTAGAAATTCTCTAGGTTGAGGGCTACTTAGGGTATTCTTTCTCAGAATACAATTCACACTTGCCATACTTCACATACTTGCCAAAAACATGACCTCTGAGAAGACCAAAACTCTCCTTTGCACAACTCATGTGATTTTTTAGATTTGGCTTGGATCAGTGAATCCCACACAGTGCATCATTTATGATAGGAATGGCTAGACAGACTTACATATCAGCCCACACCATCTGCTATTCAGGGTGTATTTTGACCACACCTCTTTAGTGCAGACCTTTTGGATTTTTCCTTTTGTGATTTGCAATACTGATTTCTATTTTCTTAGCAATCAACAAACTCTGAATGTGACAGAGCTGCTATTTCTTAGCTGTACATCAACACTTTAAAAAACAAAAAATAATTTCTAGTACCCATATACAAGCTAATGTATAGGAGGAGACAAGATTTTAGACAGCTAGTACACTCAAGTTGCCTTTAGAGGCTCTCATGGATGGCAGGCTGCTTGTTTTGCACTGACTAAAGTAAAAAATAACTCTGTTGTAAATAGCCTCTCCTTTCATCACTTCTATCAGAGAAGAATACTTTGTTTATTGGGTGCCTTGTCCTCTTAAAGTACTGACAGGATTGATAAAAGCTAATCAGTTTCAGCATTTAAGATACAGTAAAAGACACAATTACCATCTGTGTATTAATGTGCATCAAGGTGATTAATTTCATTTTCTTCCAGCTCAGTGAAAAAGAGTATAGTAAGGTAAAACGGACAATGGATTCCAAATGAGTGTATTCTCCTGTATCAATATTTTTCTTTCACCTGGGACAGTTTTGCTTTCTGATTTAATTTAATTTTTTTCCCCAGCTCTTAATTCCAGCCAATCCTACAATAAGCCACCCAAAATGGCATTTATGCCAACACAGTGAAAGGCCAAAAACCCCAGTCTGCCAGCAGTGTCCATGTGATTTCTAGTGCACAGTAAAAGGCTACAGCAGTATGTAGTGCTTCGTGGATTTGGACACACAGCACACATTGAAAGTAACGTCTGCTCACCTCTATTCCCTTTGACCATAAAGGGTTTTCCTCCTAAGTGGCACATTAAGGACAAATAACAGTTTGAAACATTTCCAGATAAATACTTTGAGGCAGCACTAATTTGCAACACCAGAGATCTGCTCAAAAATAACCTGAACACCTGTGTAGAAACCCTACACCTGGCCCTTTCTCCTTATGGGGCTCAGAGTCAGTTATTTGCAATTCGTTTCAGTTGACCCATCCAGAAAAAGGCACAGCAACTGCTACAACAGCCAGGGATTACTGTAGCCATCATTTTCTGGTGCTTAGGAGGTACCTTAAAAGCACATAGTTGAAGAAGAACTTGAATTTTGTTCTGTGATTAACTCACCCCTTGGCTTTGGACGTGTCATTCCTTGCATCTTCAGTGGCATGGTGGGAATTTAGGGGCTTCTGAGGGGTGCACTGGCCACAACCACCATGTGAGAACATAGACTCCTTCCAAGGCAGGGCAGTCCACTACAGCCTCCTTTTGCAAAGGTGGGGAAGGGCAAAGTATAAGTGGATACAGCATGGCCAGGTGAGCCCCATAATCTGCCTGCAACCCCTCCACTTCCCAGGTGCTTCCACACTTTGGCATGAGGAGCTTGCTCCAAACCATACACCACCAGCCCACGTCTGGCCAATACTCCCTCCACATCTCCATAAGCACAGACATCTGCTCTAACTAAACGGGCCTGCAGCAAACAAAAAAAACCCAAACCCAGACCGGGGGATATCATTTAAGAAGAGTCCTGAGCCCCCTTGCTCCGCTGACAGACACGGCAACGGCGAGCCTCAGAAGTTGGCAGCCCTACGGGTACACGGGACCTGACCCCACAGGGAGGCTCCCAAGGCCCCTGCCGGAGGAAAACCTCCACATACCTACCCAAGCCCTCATCGCTACCCGGCGGCCCTCCGAAATTATTCATGGCGTAGCCAGCAGATGTCAGCAAGCGATAATGAAAGGCGGCCGAGCTCCGCAGCACACACCGGGTGCGGGGTGCCCGCGCCTGGCCTGGGCGGGCCCCGGGGGGTACTCACGCACAGACTGGCCCAGAGCAAAGTGCGCCGCACCCAGAGGCCTCCCAGCGTTGTTCGTAGAGCACAGGGTGCTGGGTGGGACACAGACAGGGGAATAAACTTGCTGGGTATGCTCCCACCGGTAGCGTCACAAGCCAGAGAAGTAGCTGTGCTCACCTGCGGTCGCCTTCGGCTGCTTTCTGTTTGATCCATCCTCTCTTATAAGCCGAAGGGAGCTGCTGTGAAACTGGCAGGGGGCCGCCAGGGGAAGGGAGCTGTGATACTGCTCAACAGAACAGGTAGCAAGTGAGCCTGGCCTGGTGGGGATAAGACAGCTGCTATACAGAACCATTTGGGTTGGAAAAGGTCTTTAAGACCATCAAATCCAACCATTATTCAACTCTACCAAGACTGGTGCTAAACCATGCCCCTCAGCACCACATTTCTGCATCTGTGTGCAGTTCTGGAGCCCCCAGCACAGGAAGGACACTGAACTGTTGGAGCCAGTCCAGAGGAGGCCACGAAGATGCTCCGAGGGCTGCAGCAGCTCTGCTATGAGGGCAGGCTGAGAGAGTTGGGGCTCTGCAACCTGCAGAAGAGAAGGCTTCCAGGAGACCTGATAGTAGCCTTCCAGTATCTGAAGGGGGCTACAGAAAGGCTGGGGAGGGACTATTGACAAGGTCTTGCAATAATAGGACAAGGGGCAATGGGTTTGAAGTGGCAGAGGGGAGATTTAGACTTGATGTTAGGAGGAAGTTGTTTGCAGTGAGGGTGGTGAGACACTGGCACAGGTTGCCCAGGGAGGTTGTGGAGCACAGAAGCACAGAAAGTGATCTTCAATGTGCTTCTGTGTGCCGCAATCTCCCTGAAGGTGTTCAAGGCCAGGCTGGATGAGGCCTTGGGTGATCTGTACTAGTATGAGGTGTCCCTGCCTATGGCAGAGGGTTGGAACTAGATGATCTTTGAGGTCACTTCCAACCTTACCATTCTATGATTCTATGATCTTTTAAATGTCTCCCTAGGGAGTTTCTTCCATTGTTTGATATCTCTTTCTGTATAGAAGTTTCTTCTAATAACAAACATAAGCCTCCCTTGGCACAACTTGAAGCCATTTCCGTTTGTCCTACGTCTTGTTCCTTGGGAGAAGAGACTGACGCCCATCTTGCTACAACCTCCTTTCAGGTAGCTGTAGAGAGTGATAAGGGCTCCCCTCAGCCTCCTTTTCTCCAGGTTGCACAACATCAGTTCTGTCAGCCACTCCTCATAAGACCTGTCCTCCAGATCCCTCACCAGCTTCGTTGCCATTCTCTGGACCCACTCTAAGGTCTCAATGTCTGCCTTGCAGTGCCAGGCCCAAAACTGAACACAGTAAACCATTGCTAGTAAAGGAAATGCACCAGTTCTTGGGAGCATTCCTCCCTCCTGGCACCACTCATTTTTCAGTATATGAATAGCCAATATGTATCTGGAACTGCTTGACAAATTACTGTTTAAGAGCAAACCAAACCACCTTAAAACCTAGGGTTCTATCTCAAAACTCTTACTCCACAGATTTACGAATCACCAAAAGCAGCAAAATAGTAAGGTTGGAAGGGACCTCAAGGATCAGCTAGTTCCAACCCCCTGCCATAGGCAGGGACACCTCCCACTAGTACAAGTCACTCAGGGCCTCCTCCAACCTGACCTTCAACTTCTCCAGGGAGGGAGCAGCCACAACCTCCCTGGGCAGCCTGTGCCAGTGTCTCACCACCCTCACTGCAAACAACTTCTTCCTATCATCAGTTTAAATCTCCCCTCTGCCAGCTTAAACCCATTGTCCCTTGTCCTGTCATTACAAGACCTTGTCAATAGTCCCTCCCCAGCCTTCCTGTAGCCCCCTTCAGATACTGGAAGGCTACTCTAAGGTCTCCTCGAAGCCTTCTCTTCTCCACACTGAAGAATCTTGTAACCTGTCTTTGTAGCAGAGCTGCTGCAGCCCTCTGAGCATCTTCGTGGCCTCCTCTGGACCAGCTCCAACACTTCCATGTCCTTCCTGTGCTGGGGGCTCCAGAACTGCACACAGGACTCCAGGTGGGGTCTGATGAGAGCAGAATAAAGGGGCAGAATCCCCTCCCTTGCCCTGCTGCCCACACTGCTCTTGAGGCAGCCCAGCACACAGTTGCTGCCTGGGCTGCATGCACATTGCAGGCTCATGTTGAGCTTTTCATCAACTCAGACCCCCAGGTCCTTTTCCTCAGGGCTGATATAGCAGTGCTTATATCAGTGTAGTGTACTTTTAGGTAGGTTTAGATTTCAACAGAGACACAGCCAGAAGTAGAAATGGGAATGCATTCAGCTGAACACATACCAATCCCTTGTTAAACATCAAATATATCTGCTGACAGTTTTCAGAAACACATAACAACATAAGCAGTAATTTTCATATCAGGATTTTATATCAGCTGCTGGGAACAAGATTAGTTTAGTTCTCACTGTAGTTATAGTGCCCCAGGTAGTAAATGTCAGGAGAATCCCACACCAGTATCCTGCAAGTTATTTGTTGACTGCTAACTCTGTTCTGGCCTCACTAGGAGAAATACGGGTGAGGTAGCAAATTTTAATTCTTTTTGCACTTCTGGATGAACAACTCATCCCCTCATCAAGGAGTGTTGACAAGGCATGTGGAAAATTGCTGTACGTTTGCTAGCATTCTGCAGTAAAGCCTCACAGCTGAGCCTGGAGTAATCTGTTTCTACTGAGCTTTGCAGGTTTTCAGGAAAGGAGAATAAAATCCAGTGTCCTGAAGCCTGCAGCTGAAGTTTTGAGTGAACCACTGAATCCTAGAGGCAGACAGGTCAGTACACACCAAAAAACAGTGATGGGTTTAAGTCTTCTATCTACTTTTCTCACTTTCTAATGTTGTTACTTAGACTGGGAAAACCTGAAAAAAAACAATCACACTACAGAAGCATTTGACTGAAAAGCGATGAAGGACATTTTTATAGAGAGATAAAAGGTATTAAAGGGGCATCATATGAGGGTCTAGACTTGCCTAACAAGTTTTCTTCATATTGGACTTTCTTTTCAAGTCTAACTATCTATAAAGAAATCTTTCTCACCTAGCTTAATTCTGTTAGTTCACTGAGCCTGTGTTTGTGAGCTGGATAATTTACAACTTTTGGCCCCAGCTTCAAACTCCTCATTTCAGGCAGTTTGGAATTTTTTTAGCCTGAAAATCAATTGGAACTTATGCAGAGTAATGTTATTTTTCATACAAGTATGCCAAAGGCTTTGCCAGTTCCACCCTAGCTGTCAGAATTTTCACCAAGGACAGAAATTACCAGCCCCAGAGGAGTTGCTCCTTGACATTTATGGGCTGCTAAAATAAAGTAAGACCAAGTGCTTCTGCCCTGGTCTTCTCAGAAAGTTGTCCAGGCAGGGAGCACTTCACCTGTGTTTAAACCAATGAAGAAAGTGAATGTGGATGAGAATAAGAATGCTGAAATTCATCACTGAAAATTTCAGATGATGTCAGGAAGTTATAGGATATTCCCTGCTGTAAACCTATGTATGTAAGGAATATAAGGAAAGTGAGTAATGTGGCTGAAGGGGATGGAGACCATCTAGCAATAATTGTTGCACTAGATTTAAGTCCATTCAGAGGGGCATGAAAGTATAAAACAAAGACTGAGTTAAAGAAACTCCAGAAAGGTCTATATCTCTGAGGTCTCTTCCAACCCTTGTGATACTGTGATACTGTGTGATTTTCAGGGGTAAAAAACACAAAACCCCACCACTGAGCAAAATTTATAAAATCAAAGTGGGATATTAGTAAAATCAGGTTGAAAGACCAGCTGATGGTATTTTATAGCTTATTATTAATTGGAGAAGCTAATTTTTTAGGCTCTGGAGCAGCTAATTCTTCAGGCTCACAGTACACTAAAAAAAAGTAGATTTAAGTCCATTTGGAGGGACATGAAAGTATAAAACAAAGACTGAGTTAAAGAAACTCCAGAAAGGTCTGTATTTTCAGGGGTAAAAGACACAAAACCCCACCACTGAACAAAATTTATAAAATCAAAGTGGGATATTAGTCAAATCAGGTTGAAAGACCAGCTGATGGTATTTTATATCTTATTATTAATTGGAGAAGCAAATTTTTCAGGCTCTGGAGTAGCTAATTCTTCAGGCTCATGGTACACTAATAAAAACTAACCCAAAGCCAGAAGATATCACTAATATTTACCTCAATGAAACAAGTCAGAACAGGTTCCCAGGGAGGCTGTATTTTCTTTTATGTTAAATTGCTATTGCTACAGTAACCCCAAGAAAACACAGAGCCAAGGATGTTTGCACAGGTGCAGATGTGTTTGTTATTGCAGGGTTTCTCCCCAGGGCTGCAGTACACAGGAGTGGATACAGGTGCTAAGGGCCAGCAGGGTCCAACAGCCACAACACGGCTCCCTGTCATCCAACCCCCTCACCCCCTGCTCCTTACCTTCCTCTGAAAATGCCTCTGATGTTGGACTGTTTATCACAAATCCTAGCGAGGGAGGTGTGTAATTTGGAGGGCTGTAATCTGAGGGGCTTACTGGTGACAGTGAGCTTTTTTCCACAGGGTTTCCACAAGGTTCTAAGGTCCTTGCTCACCTGTCCAGGTCATTGGCTGTAAGCTTAAATGTGTACTTACATGATTAAACCAGGTGTTTTGATCGAGTGACTGAACATTTAAATGGGTGCTTAAATGACTTGGGGAACTGAGGCCTGGAAAACTCCCAGTTTCTCCTCAATGTGAAGGAAGAATCAACAAATGACAGAAGTTAGTCATGGAGTTCAGAGAATTACCTTTGCCACCATGAAAGGGAATTCGGAGAAAAGGAAAACAAAAGAAAAAGAAACTCCCCTAGCACTTCATTTTGAGAGAAAATGCCTCTGGTTTCCAGAGGAGTTTAATCTTTTTTTCCAGTATCCACCAGAATAACAACCTTTCTCAAAACACCAGGACAGATACAGCGTCAGATGCCATGTTCTGACAAAGCAGAGAACAACCTTCACAGAGCAGTAAGGCAGTCAGTGCATCATGCCCCTCTTTCTGCTCTAAAAACCCAATGCTGCTATAACAACTCTGCTCATATGTAAAAATTTTCTTTGTCCCATGGCTGCTGGCTGCTCTTCTCTCATCATGGACCTACTGAGAGAGTTTGGGCTCTTCAGCCTGGAGAAGAGGAGACTTCCCGGAGACCTTAGAGTAGCCTTCCAGTATCTGAAGAGGGCCTACAGGAAGGCTGGGGAGGGACTATTTACAAGGTCTTACAATGACAGGACAAGGGGCAATGGGTTTAAACTGGCAGAGGGAAGATTTAGACTGAATGTTAGGAGGAAGTTCTTTACAGTGAGAGTGGTGAGGCACTGGAACAGGTTGCTCAGGGAGGTTGTGGCTGCTCCCTCCCTGGAGGTGTTCAAGGCCAGGTTGGATGAGGTCTTGAGTAACCTGTACTAGTGGGAGGTGTCCCTGCCTATGGCAGGGGGTTGGAACTAGATGATCCTTGAGTTACCTTCCAACCTTACCATTCTATGATTCTGTACTTCAGCCAGCAAAGCCCTGAGCCAAATGAATGCCTGGGCATGATACTGACGAATGTCCATCATATGTCCATTTGAGGCATTGAGGGGACCTGATAGTAGCCTTCCAGTATCTGAAGGGGGCCTACAGGAAGGCTGGGGAGGGATTATTTACAAGGTCCTGCAACAACAGGACAAGGGGCAATGGGTTTGAAGTGGCAGAGGGGAGATTTAGACTGGATGTTAGGAGGAAGTTCTTTACAGTAAGGGTGGTGAGGCACTGGAACAGGTTGCCCAGGGAGGTCGTGGATGCTCCCTCCCTGGAGGTGTTCAAGGCCAGATTGGATGAGGCCTTGAGTAACCTGTACTAGTGGGAGGTGTCCCTGCCTATGTCAGGGAGTTGGAACTGGATGATCCTTGAGGTCCCTTCCAACCTTACCATTCTATGATTCTATATTCTTTCTATACATTCATTCTTAGCAAGCTCCCTGTCTTTTGCATTAATTGTCATGTTTCTGCATTATTGAATTACAGATATAACTTCAAATTATGAATTATTTTAATCAAGAATATATCAGATATTTTTATTTTTATTAGTGGGATGTTTGACACCAGGAGGAAGAGCAGCATAGTTCTTCAGAGGCACTGTTCAACCTTTTATGGTTCTTTCCAAATGGCTGTTCTCTATGCACACTATTCAGGTCTTTCACTGTTCCCTTTTTTCATAGAATCATAGAATCATAGAATGGTAAGGTTGGAAGGGACCTCAAGGATCATCTAGTTCCAACCCCCTGCCATAGGCAGGGACACCTCCCACTAGTGCAGGTTACTTAAGGCCTCGTCCAACCTGGCCTTGAACACCTCCAGGGAGGGAGCTGTGTTGTCAGGTTTCACTTTTGATGACTAGATTAACTCTAATGGAAAGTTCTTTCAGCTGTTTTCATCATTTCTGCTTTTTTTTTTTTTTCCAGACAGAACAAGGGTACATCTCAGCTGTTGATGTACCATTCCCAACAGCCTGTTATGCCCAGGAAAGCAAGCATTTTGACAATGTCCCTTCACCCATGGAAAGAGAATCATCCACGGCTTTCTTCAAACTTTTGCAAGGATTCCCATTAGCACTTCTATCCTTTCCCTATGACCACGCTGGAGTAATCCAAACCCCAGTTCAAGGCCAGCGAGTACAGGTCCTTCAGGAATCCAGATGCATTGTGTGATGGTTTGGGAGTTCCCTGCCCCCCACTCTTTGTAAAATGACCCAGACTAGAACTCAGCCAGCTGGAAGTTAAGGACTGAAGCTCTATTTACAGCTCAGCACAATGTACAAGCAGAGATATACACAATAGACAGGAATAGTTACAGACATAGACAAGTTAAAGGTAATACAGAAACACAATTCCCCTCCCAGAAATCAGAGACCCCAGGAGGGGCTCCCAACCACCCTTCCACCCTCTCCCCACCCTTATACCTCACCCCAATGTTTGCCTTATGCACAAGGTGGATCAAGAGGATCAGCCAGGGGGGTTAGAAGAAAAAAGTGGTTAGTGAGATTAATTGGCAAGGAGAAGCTAGACTGCCCAAGCTGCTGTGCCCCCAGAGAGACAGACTCAGACTGAGAATGCCTTATCTATGCTTTGGTTATTTTTCCCAAGACAATCTCAGCAAGCCTATGAGTGAAGTAGACATCACCATGTTTTCCTTTCACAGCCTATAGTGTAATTTTCTCTATTAAAATATTCCAGTTAGCTTCAAACCAGCACACATTGTTTGAGTGCTGATGGCAAATAATATACCATAAGGCATGGAAATATTTTAGGTCTAAAAGCAAATTTTAGTGGGAATCCTCCAGAAACATGAATAGCAGGGTGAACATGAACACAAATCTTGGATGCAGTCCTGTCTTCCATTAGGTAGTATATATTGCTACCAAATAGAGGGAGCTGTTGGAGTTGCTATTTCAGTCTTGATATTGTGCACCCCTCTTAGATTTTGCTAATGCTATGCAGCAATAGAAATATCTTTTTTTTTCCCCCCATATGTTAGGGAGTAGTAGAGGTTCAACATATAATTTTGTATCTAAAAAGCAAGAAAAATATTATTTGCAATACCTAGGATCCCACTTGTGGCCATTTGAGCTAGATTCTTAGCTCAGACATAAAAAAATTCGAAACAGAGAAACTTAGAAGTGGAAGAGTATTGGAGTCTCTGAGTAGAGAGGTGAACATCCCAGGGATAGGCCATAAAATGGCAACAATGGATGTTAGTTAATGTAATTTCATTGGAGCATCAAAAGCTTTATGTCTGGAAGCACAGCTTGTATCTTCCACCTTTGCTGCTTCTGCTGTGCCCACTGCTATCTTCCCTCACTGCTGTTTTGGCTGCTGCTTTGCCACCGCTTGACCCCATCCCCATCCTCTTTCAGGTTATTATAGTCTGTAGTAGTTTATTCTCCTTATAATGTTATATTTAGTTTAAATTGTAACAATACTACAATTTCATTTTTTCCAACTTTCCAAATTCTGAGTTGTAGTGAATTTACTCTGCTGGGGGAGGGATTTGCTCTAACCCATCACACCACTGCAAGGGAATGCTTGAGGAATCCTGATATTTAACAGGAGGGTGAGATTTCTGAAGTTCTGTCAGTGAAGCAAAAATGAAGTAGGATCAAAGAGGAAAGATGTCAGTGCTCTTTGAGAGATCAAGTTTGTATCATAAGCCTGTGATAAACTGGAATTTACCTAAAGGTCTGAAAAAACCTAAGTAACTCTTTAGAGCAAAGCTGTCTGTACTCTACGCTCATCTCTTGTCAAACCTAGTGAGTTCTGTGATTCCTGAACAGCCATTCTATGATTGTATTTTTTATACAGTCTCAGACAACCTTAAAATTAATCAAAGTTGTAGTGAAATATAAGTTGCTACATCAGTCCATTACCATGCAGCTGCCCAAAGATAGGTAGAAGGTAGAACCTATCTGTAAAAATAGAAAAACATGCATCAGGGCTACATTCTTGTAGAGGACACTCTCAGCTTCTACAAATTTCATTAAGGGCTAGATTGTGATACTCAAGTGATGTCTTAATACTTCATTCCAATGGGATAACTCAAAGAATTGGGTATTATTCAAGTTGAGAAAGGTACCACAATCTAACCTGAAAAGCTGAGTACTCTTATGCACAATAGCACCAGGCACATTGTGGAGAAAATTAATGTTAGACTTGCAAGGTCAATAATACAAGTTGTTTGCCATAAATGTTACTTTCTACCCAAAAATATTCTGTGAAATTGCTTAACTTATATGCTAAATCCTCTGGGGAAGAGGGGACAATATCTCCAGTTTCACTGCCTAAGTGTCTGTTCCATTTAAAGGATATTAGCTAGCCAAATGAAAAATGCATGAATCAATCAGCAACAAGGACCTTGATCTCAGAATGAGACAATGCTGAGCTTTGAGATTTATGGTCTTGCTTCTAGAATTCCATTATTTGGAGGAACAACAACAATAACAATGGGAGATTACATCAGAATAGTGAGTGTTCTTCTTTTCCTTTCTTTTCCTATTGATCACAAGATGCTGACTTCTGTGTCATTCACCCCTGCCAAATGAATAAATGTTCAGTGCTTTAAAACATTACCACACGCATGCTCCGTGTCTTGAATGTAAGGGCATTATTGCCACTTGCATTTTGCACTGCTAATTAGTTTCTCCACAGAGGAATTACCTATTGCTTACTTTTCTTTCATATTTCTTCTGCAGGCAGAGCTCCTTTTGATTTTTACTCATAGAAAAGAAATTGTTGGGAATCATAACGCACTGATATAGAGCTGACACGTATTAGATTCTAATCACTCATAATTGTTTTCTATTTTCTCTGGACAACTGTAGAAAACATAATAGTGTTGCCCCTTTACTTTATGATACCTGCAGTGGCTGAAGTTCCTTCATATAGTGTCTGCTCAATAAGGCCTGCCTATCAGGCTTAAGCTCTTTGCTGTAGTGACAAAAGTGAGTGAAGGTAAGGAAGGCAGAAATTTACTGGAGGAGGCAAGATAGGAACACTTAAATACTGGGATATGCTTCTGACCAGACAGTTTTGGGTGTCCTTCCCTATAAGATAAAGACTGGATGGAAATACTAGAGGATGATATGGTCAGCATATAGATTATTAGTAGCCATTTGTAACATTAGATCTGCTATTCCTTTTACCATGCAGTCATATAGGCACAGTTCGGGTAGGAAAAATAGGCAAAAGTAGCTTATTGTGAAAAATATGCATGTAATATGCATGTATCTGAAAATGGCAGCAAAGATCACATGTAAATCCCACCCTAAACTCTCTCCAGACTAAGGGATATTTGGATTTAGGCTTTATTCAGTGCCTTATCTTGTATGAATGGCTCCTCTCTGGGGCTGTATCCCTTCTGCAAACATCATGGCACAGGTCAGCCAGCGAGGCAGGAAGGAAGGGTGAAGGATATATCAGGGATAGGGATGCCCTTGCTGTCTTACTTCAGAAAGTATTAGGTACCCACGCCCTTGATATAATCTGAATACACATCAAGATAACCAGCTAAACCTCTTTCTCCAATGATATGGTCCTCATTTGGGATGACAGTGAGCTTCATACAGAATTTATCAAATTAGGGAAGTAATGCAAGGATTACATTCCCATATTTCAGGAGTGACTCATTAACTGGTTATCTGCAATGAAAGTAGCATCCAGAATGAAGCTATGTGTCTGTATATGAATGTGTGTATATAAAAAATAAATTCCAGTGTGAAATTTGAAACCACCAACCTTATCAGTGAAGAATTTCTCCTCAATAGCTTTGTACAACAGCTTCACAAATAATTCTACACAGAGCACAACTTAGTTATTCTACTAGCATAGAGAAAACACCTCCAAAAAACATTGATATATACATATATGCTTGCTAACAGATAGCAATGCATTTTCTGTACTCAGGTGCCATATCCAGCAACAGGAGGAGAAAAAATAGATATAAATGTTAGACCTGAGCTAATTGTAGTCAGAGACTAAATTTCTAAGGAGCTAGTTGACATGCTGTGAAAAGCCAAAGCCCTGACTACTAAACTGTGTTGTTTGCAACCATGAATGTATCATGCTGTCTGCTCAGTGTTCCTCAGAGAACGATCCAGTATGCTGCAGAAAAAAAAATTTCCTTCAAGTCTCAGTAAGAAATCCACATCTCCTAGCAGGAACATAATTTAAATCATAGAATCATAGAATGGTAAGGTTGGAAGGGACCTCAAAGATCATAGAGTTCCAACCCCCTGCCATAAGCAGGGACACCTCCCACTAGTACAGGGCACTCAAGGCCTCATCCAGTCTGGCCTTGAACACCTCCAGGGAGGGAGCAGCCACAACCTCCCTGGGCAACCTGTGCCAGTGCCTCACCACCCTCACTGTAAAGAACTTCCTCCTAACATCCAGTCTAAATTACTCCTCTGCCAGTTTAAACCCATTGCCCCTTGTCCTGTCATTACAAGACCTTGTAAATAGTCCCTCCCCAGCCTTCCTGTAGGCCCCTTTAGATACTGGAAGGCTATGAAATCAAGACTCATTTCTCCCACAGATTACCTAAACATATACTTTAATCCCCTTTCAGCCTGAATATTTATAACATACTACAGTTGCTGTTGCTGCAAAAAAACTTTTACTTACTGTGTCAGGGTACATTTCTACAGAATTTATGATT
This sequence comes from Eubucco bourcierii, assembly GCA_013396675.1. Classification (NCBI taxonomy): domain Eukaryota; kingdom Metazoa; phylum Chordata; class Aves; order Piciformes; family Ramphastidae; genus Eubucco; species Eubucco bourcierii. The sequence continues at coordinate 31,154 of VWZE01021563.1, forward strand.
AAGATTATGAGGAGAAAGCAATGGTCTTCTGGATGCAAAATACAGAAATTCCTCATCATTTTCAGTTGAGTTTAGGAGTAAAACACAGATGTTTTATTTTAAATTGTCTAATGAAAAATGGGCATAGGGGGCCTACAGGAAGGCTGGGGAGGGATTATTTACAAGGTCCTGCAATGACAGGACAAGGGGCAATGGGTTTGAACTGGCAGAAGGGAGATTTAGACTGGATGTTAGGAGGAAGCTCTTTACAGTGAGGGTGGTGAGACACTGGAACAGGTTGCCCAGGGAGGTCGTGGATGCTCCCTCCCTGGAGATGTTCAAGGCCAGATTGGATGAGGTCTTGAGTGCCCTGTACTAGTGGGAGGTGTCCGTGCCTATGGCAGGGGGTTGGAACTAGATGATCCTTGAGGTCCCTTCCAACCTTAGCATTCTATGTTTCTATGATTCTAAATTCTGAAAATATGACAGCTAAGAAACCATCTTGCTTGGAAAAATATTAGGTTCAATAAAAATAATAGTAAAACATTAGATGTCTATTTTTTACACCTTGAACAAGTTATTATTATTTATTAGCATTACTAGTGATGTTTCCTTAACAATAAATTCTTATGTTTTCAGAGTTCACTTGCTCCTGCTGTTGATAGGAGCAGTTTGCTGAGCCCAGCAACCCTCCAGCTTTTCAGGTCATTTATTTTAGACAAAGCAACCTTTCACCCTCTGGCTGTCTCTGCTGTCCCTAGTGATGTGGCCATAGAGAAGGCACTTCAACATAGGACATCACGGCATTGTCTGGTGCTACTTGGTGACTTGGTGGCATTTCTAGAAAAAGCAAGTGGCAGAAAAACTCAGCTATGTATCTCACACATCCTCAGGTGAATCACATTTTGGAGAGAGAGAGTAAGAGATAAGGGAATAAAGTGTACTTGAGCTCAGAAAGAGTCTGAAACCTGAAAGGAAAACATCCTCATGCTTTATGGTCTTGAGGAATTAGAAGGTTTGCACAGCTTCAGGAAGGAAAGCACAACTCAGTGTGAGGAGAAATAGTACAGGTAAACAGGAACTACAGTTTCCATTTTGTGGGAAATATTACCATTTTTGAAAGTGTTTTTCCAGTTCTGAAACAGCATAAAATTTCTTCTGAATTATTCCTAAAAGTAAAATGCTAACAGGAAAATGTATTTAATATTTACTCAAATGCATTGATTTTGAAAATTTTTTAATGTTTGAATTAAAGTCCATTTTGAGATGAAAATAAAAATACAAAATCTTTATTTCCATTTTTTAAACTTTTTTTTTTAAAAAAAAACATAATCAAATTTCAAAGAATTAATATTTTCCAAATACAGTTCTCTGTTTATTTCTGAAACTTTCCAGACAAGCAGGAAAAACAACTGGGAACAGTTACCACAGAGATTTTAATACACAGCCCACTGCAGCAGATACATACACATTAAGCTTAAAAAAAAAAAAAAAAAAAAGCTTTTGCCAGTGCTGTCCTAACCAGGATTTAGCATGAAATTTCTTTACTTGCCTTCACTGCTCCAAACATGTTTGTAGACAATGTGAAGAAAGGGTCCATATGGTCACTCTTTTATTTGTCAATAGATACCTGCTGGGAGGGAACAAAAAAAAAAAAAAAGACATTGTGATTTCAGTGGCCTCTTGTGGATGGAGAAATCTGGAGATCTAAAGTTAGGTTTCCCATTTTAGCAACATACTGTACATGATGTTTTTTCTTGTAGCTGAGCATCACCCAGTCTCCAACATGGATACAGCTGCAGGAAAAGACTGGCAGCTTACATACTAATGAGTTGGTATCTATTGAGATTCACTCATTACTATTAATTTCCTCATTGCTTCCAACTGATTTAGGAACTACTTATGGAAATTCTTCTTCTGTCTTACTGAAATTCAGCACTGTTGCTGTCAAACCTGCCAAGAGGCGCAGTCCTGCTACTCTGATAAAGTAAGTCCAGTTCTATCCCAATCTTGCTTTCTTAGGGAAGAACAGAACTCATTAAATAATTATCAACTGTGACAAGAAAGTACCTGGCCAAACACTTGCTGCTAATCTAGGCTTGACAGCAGGACTATACCTTTCAAAGCAGCAATTAGCTAAATGAACAACAACATAAGTACCAGACAATGACATGGAAGGGACTGTTCCTAAAGGACAGATTCATTATATGTAGGGTTTAGTGTTTGCGTGACTTATGAATGTTATTTTCCAGTATACAATTTCACTTCTGCTGCCTTTCTCTTTGTTTTCTGCACAGTTTCTGGAAGGGGACAGAGAGAAAATCTGGAGCTGAAGCCACAAGAGAACAGGTGATGAAAGCTCTGCAAGACCTTGCTTACATTCACGAAACAAAGGTGGCTAGATCTCACGGTAGAACAAACCCAGCAGCCTGCACCCCTATCTTGTGGGAATAAGAAATCCCATACTTGCATCCTGCCCTCATTTTATGCTTGGGCTGATATTCACCTAGTGTTTGTAGATTACATTTTTCAATCCCTGTGACTTTTCCTTCTCAGCAGAGCAGATTCTTTGTTGCTATAAATTGGTGTAACACTATTGAAGCCAGTGGAGTAATAAGGATTTTTCCACAGTGTACACCAAAAAAAACCCAGTCAACAGCAGTGCCAAAGGTGTTGTCCTATTGGCTAAAAGCAATCACAAACCCAAACTGTTTCCATTGTATGTAAAAGGCAGGACTAGATCATACCAGAGCTGATGCTAGAATTATGTGCAGCCAGACTTATTTTCAACTGGACTGTTCAAGTGCTTGAAGTTAAGCATACACATAAGTGTTTGCAGGATTAAAGCCTCCATTTGGGATGACAGAGTAAATCCAAATGGAGATGGATTATCTGGCAGAGGGCAGGTGAGGTGGTCAAAAGGACACACAGTTTATCATATGGCTCTGTAATTTACTACATGATTATCACAACTACATATTTGGTGTGGGGATATAGATATACATGCACATGTGTATACACAGAGCCAAACTTTTTTGGCATGGGGGCCACACAGTCATTTCAAATTGAGACTCTGAGCTGCAGTTGTTCCAGGACTGCTTGTCTGTTGCCAACACAGTGAAGCGCCTCAGGCTTCAGTCTGATTCTTTGTTTGCTTGCCCATTAAAGTTCTTATCCCACACTCCCTTTTGGCAGAAAATTTTGTTATTTCTGCTTTATGCTGGCCTAGGCCCTTCTCTTGCTTCTGTTCCTATTAACCTATAGCAGTGACAGCCAGGAGCAAACTGAAGCAGCTGGTTGGAGATGCTACTATCAGACTGTGAAACAGCTGTTGTGCAGAGGGGCCACCCTGAAAAACTTCTATTACAGCACTGTTGGGTCATATTTTGGCCACTGCAGGCAGAGAATTGGGAAAAGAAAGCACTTTCATTTGCAGATACTTAATTGCTGAAAAATGTAGGGGTGTGTGCAGCATCTTTATTGGATGTCACACAGAAGTAATGCTTTCCAGGTATTTTTTTGGCACTTCTTGTCATTATCCTCTTACTGCCAGCATGCAGCAGCCCCATGTTGAAACTCAGTGTGAAACTGATTTCCAATTTTTTTTTTTCTGTTTAAATTAATATTTACCAGTTGGTTATTTTTGGCAGGCTTGTAGTGATTGTATTGATTCAAGACAAATAGCCAAAGTCAGTTCATGGTTAGAGCAGTATGACATCTGGCATTAACTCCACTTTTACCAACGTCACCAAGAGCAGACAGTTCTTTCTTCTGTCTTTACAGCATGACATTTGCTCTGTCCTTACCTATGGTAAGAGCTGGGCTGCAGTTTTAACTTTGGAGAAGCTGGGATACAGCATTAAGTATAGCTCTGGAATTTATTGGTTGGGCACTTCTCTTAAGATACTTAATAGGACCTACCTACATATTAACTTTCAGGAACCAGTCACTTGAGAATATCATTATGTGTGTGCAGAAATAGCTCTTACAAAAGCAGGACAACTTAGACCACCTCTATGAGGGAAAAAAAAAAATTTAAAAAATTGAATACTTTTGTATGCAGCATCAGTCAGGTGGATTAATCACTTCAGAGTTGTTTGAGCTATTTCTAAACAAAAGCTGTAGCAGAATCATTGACTAGGGCATAGGATCTCCATTGGATATTGATACAGGTCAATGCCTCTGCTATTTTAATAAAAAAGCTATAAAATTGCATAACAATGCCTAAGTAATTTGCATGTGAGCCTAAGCACTGTTGTGTTCAACTTGCAGTAAGCGCTGTACTTGGAACTACATTCCTGTTTGTCATCTTAAGGGTGGGAAATCACTAAAAGAACAAAGTCAGCTACCAAGGCTGCCAACCTAAGTTTGCTGTGACATTGATAAATATTCAAGCCAATGTCTTTCAAATGTTATTGTGAATCACCTTTCCCTCCTTCCTTCCCCTGCTTCAGTCATCTTGCTGGCTCAGAATATTCACCTTTGTCTCAGACCTCAGCTGCCTTCACTTTATAGCATATGATTGCTATTGTCTTTGTCTCTTTTATCCGCTTCACTGTGTCTCATTTTCCTAAAGTACCTGGCACCCACTTTTCCATAACACTGTTCCTTTGTTTCAGGAAAACATAATTTCAGGAGGCAGCAGAAATACAGTTCCAAAGGCCACAGGGTGACATCCTCTCTCACCTGATCTTTATTCATATCAGAGTTTAATGGCTTTTTTTTTTTTTTCCATTTCTCAAGCACCCTGCAACTCCCTTCCTCCCTGACAGGAAGGCACATTTTATTTCTCATAAAACTGCTTTCCTATCAATCTTCTGTTCTTCAGAAGCTTCAGAAGCCCTTCTGTTAAAAGTTGGCTTTCTCATGTGGATGGACCTGTTGACCTGGTTGTGGTTTATTACTGTTTTGACATTTTTTTCCCTCCTTCCTAAATTTGGAGGAACTTAGACCCTTTTGTCATTTCTCATCTCTATTGTATCGGTTTCAGCAGCAATCTTCCCAAACTCTGTTTTTAATTTTGTGATAGGAACAATTGAGAAGTTTCAATTTCTGGACAGGCTGGCTTTCTAAAAGTAGTACTTTTAACATACAGCTAATTTTGTGTTTGTGGTTCATACATAATCTACCTGTCTTAGATATCACCAAAAAAAAAAAAAAAAAAAAAAAAAAAAAAACAAAAAAAAAAAAAAAAAAAGGTAGTTTCTCTCATTTCTACCAAGTCAGGAAAGGATATATGTTATGTAGTCCTTTATGTACACTTTCTTACCTCCCTGATGCACTAAAAAAGGGCCCTTAGTCCATTGAAATAATACAAAACCTCAGTTGCTGATGGAAGTAGTATGTGATTTTCTGTGTACATTTTACACCAGAAGGCACAGTGCCTATTGTACATCCCCATTTAAAACTCAAACACAATGGCTCATGCAGCTGTATGGTGACCTGCAGATGAAGTTTAAGACAGCATAGACTTCCACATGAATCTGCAGATTAATGAGACAGAGAACTATCTTCTTTTTTACCCACAAAAGGCTACTCATGGTTTCAGAATGTGCTGCAGACTAAAACCAAAGTTCAGCTCGCCACAGGAGCAGAGAAGAAACACGCACAGGATACACCTCAGAAACAGCCCAGCCCTTATGGAAAACTCCTGTGGAATTTAACAAAATGATAAGCTTTCTGTAGCATTTTTTTTAAAAAACCATCCTATAGTTCAGATACTTCTGCTATTAAATTCTATACAATGGCTCAAAAAAGTTCATATAAAAGATGTAATGCTCCACAGGTTTTAGAGTAATTTCTGCAGGGTTCTGTTACATTTCTATAGGACCCCCTTGTTTCTATTCCAATTATGTTATCTAGAACTTTTCATAAAAGACCCTATAACAGGCCCTTTCCCTCTCTTTCTGTTTTCTTTATAAGTATTACAAAATGTGTGTAGAGATATATATCACAATGTCTACTTCTTACAACTCCATGATTTCAGGTGTACTACCACATGTGGCAAAGGCATTACTTGTCTTTCAGCTGGTTAGCTAAGTAAACTGTAAAAACTAGACAAGTGTAATTAGCAACTGCCTTCTCATCTGGATTAGGACAACACTAGTGTGGAAGAGGAGCCAACATGAACTTTCAATTTTTTATTATATTTCTGAAGTAAAGCCCAAATTATAAACACTTACAGAAATCACTGTGTTTGTGAGCATCCCTCTCACGACATTGTGTTGCAAGATTAAGTAATGTTGTGCAAGAGTTAATATAGCTCCTCAGATAATTTTAAAAGTCTTTAGGAAGTGTTTGGCAGATAATTTTCCTACAATTGTGATGTAATTATTATTTATATCACTCCTTCTGGAATACAGTGGCATTTTTCTTAGGTAGTGATTCAAGCATGTTCATGAAAATGGGCTGCTTGATGTTTCTCATGGACAAAAAGAGTACTTCAAGGCTGAAGCTTTTAAGGTATTTCTGTTGTCTTAATTTCCTCTCCTATCAGTCAACATTTTCACAATTTACTCTTACCCATCTCTTAGCCTCTAAGGAATTGCACCCAATGAGCTCTATTAGAGTCACTGTTTCTGCATTCCTACCCTGTTATCTCCCAAGCAAACTCTGGATCCACATAAAGAGGGGCAGATCGTGGTGGGAATTTGGACGTGACACACAGACAAGCTGCTTAAAGTCTGCTAAGACCCAGTGGCACTACTTGTGGGATGGTAATGCTGTCAAGCAGGTGGCTGTGACAGCCAGATCACAAGTGACCCAGACTCACAGCAAGTTAGGTTAAAAATGAACATCTAAATTATCTCAGTGGAGGCTCAGAGAGCAGAACTCTGCACAACCTTTCATCTGCCTCTTCCTCATCCTAGGGCTTGATGGGGAGAGCTGAAGCAAAAGATTAATATGATCTGATACTTTAATAAACAGGAGATGGTAATCTACCATGGAAACATAGTTCAGAATTTATTTAAATGGACTGGACACATTTATTTAAAATTGAGTGGAGAAATAGCAGTATTTTAATTAGAATTTTTCATCTTAAAAGCCACCTAGTTAGCTCTTAGAACACCACTGAATTCACTAGTCTCACTAGGGAAAGAGGCTGCAAGAAATTCTACATGACCTTATGATGAGCAATACAAATTGCAGTGACTAAAGAGATGCTAAGAAATAACTTTCATTACTTAGTTTTTGCATTGACAGAGATAGTGATGCAAATAAATAGTGCAACATGTTAGGAGGCAAATGTGAGGTATAATAACAAATGTGTAGAAGACTAAAAGTAATTGAACCAGAAAAGGTCCCATGGTCTATTAGTGTTTTTCTCTCCTGTTAATTTCATACAGTAACCATGCTTCCATCTTAAAGAGGCAGGAGGTGGAAACAAAGTGGCAGGCTTTATCCATTTGAGTCAAATACTTTTAGTTGCTAATTCTTGACTTAAGTATTGCCCATGCCAAGTTTTGTGGTTTGAAAAGAAGGGGCCTGAGAAAGGTTTGTTGAAGTCAAAATGCCTTTCAAAATGGCTCACAGACAAAAAAATATAAGTTACAGCAATCCTCCTTAAGGTTATTTGTTAACCAACTCTTTTCTCTCAGTTTTGACTCATCAAGCCTTTCTTTAGCTCATGAGAATGCCTTTGATGGTGTAAAAAGATTTGTGAATACATGAAATCATAATTCAATATCATCCAGATCATCATCAGATACCGTAAGAAGGGATAAATTCAAACTCCCAAAATGTTTATATGGATAATGTATCCACTTAGTTTTATTATCATATCATTACTTCATTCCTGAGACCACAATATCTTGTCTTCCTGCTTTTGTGATTGATTCAGTTAATCTAGTTTCTGTGTATCTTTGAGTAACAACTTTTAATTTTTTATATAACTCCCCTGAGAAGCAGCTTTACTTTAACTAATTTCTTTTTTTTTCTTTTATTTAAGAAAAAACTGTCTCTGTGGATTATCTCTGAAGGTGTTTGAAACAGATGAGTTGTGATTCGAAACTCTTTTCCCACCCTGTGTAGAGTCTTCTGTCACTGGTATGTTTGTTGATACTATGGGTCCAGCTGAACACAGTTTTCAATTCTTAATACTGTAATCCTTACCCATCTTCCCTTCTCTGTTTGTACTGTGATAATTTAAAATATTTCTTGAAGTATAGATAAGCACTGTTCCTTTTCAACCACTGCAGGAGAAGTACCATATTAATCTTTGGAGATGCTGACTTCTGTTTATAGTTTTCTAGCATTTAGAGAAATCCTGACATTCTGTTAACATAGCTATTGTCTGTGTATTTGTCCATGCACTCCTGGTTTAAAATTTTCTTATTTTTAATGAAACAGATATATTTTTAGTTTTATTTCACCTTTGCACCAAATCCTTGGATGGATATAAGCCCATCTAGCCAAATTTGTGCTGAACAGTCCCATTTTCATTTCCTATATATTGGGATTTTTGGTATTGTTTTACAGTATCACAGTATCACAGTATCACCAGGGTTGGAAGAGACCTCAAAGATCATCAAGTCCAACCCATCACCACAGCCCTCAAGACCAGACCATGGCACCAAGTGCCACGTCCAAACCTGCCTTGAACACCTCCAGGGACGCTGACTCCACCACCTCCCTGGGCAGCCCATTCCAGCAGTCAATGACTCTCTCAGGCAAGAACTTTCTCCTCACCTCCAGCCTAAACTTCCCCTGGTGCAGCTTGAGACTGTGTCCTCTTGTTCTGGTGCTGCTTGCCTGAGAGAAGAAGGTAACCTCCCCCTAGCTACAACCACCCTTCAGGTAGTTGTAGACAGCAAGAAGGTCTCCCCTCAGCCTACTCTTCTCCAGGCTAACCAATCCCAGCTCCCTCAGCCTCTCTTCATAGGGCTGTGCTTGAGGTCTCTCCCCAGCCTCGTTGCCCTTCTCTGGACACATTCAAGCACCTCAATGTCCTTCTTCAATTGAGGGTCCCAGAACTGGACACAGTACTCAAGGTGTGGCCGAAGCAGTGCAGAGTCCAGGGGGAGAATGAGCTCCCTGCTCCTGCTGGCCACAGTACTCAAGGTGTGGCCTAAGCAGTGCAGAGTCCAGGGGGAGAATGACCTCCCTGCTCCTGCTGGCCACACTATTCCTGATGCAGATTTTCTTAAAGAACATGTATCACATCTTCAGTACTGGTCCCTCTCTGTGTCTGGGACATCCAGCCCATTTACTTTATGCAGCTTAGGTGCCCCAAGCACATGTGTGGAGTCTGACAGGTCCCAGTCCCACGTAGCCTTTCTTTCTCCCCACATTCGCAGACTTATCAGTGACTTAAGCCTGCAGGACAGTCACACTTGAAGGCAGAAATTCCCTTTCACAATGTAAATCTCCACAGTGCTAAATATCTGAAATCCCTGATCAGGTCACACTGATAGGTTATCCTCTGGCTCTGTTCTGGACTGCCCCAAGTACATCCCCAAAACAGTACCCCGGCAGTTCGTCAAGATGGTTTCCACCAAAAAGCATTCCCAAAGGCAGTATTGTGTTATCTCTCTTCCCCCATGACATTCAACCCCTTAAAATATACCTTCTGTGCCATATCCTTGGGCTCCCAGCATTCTATTGTGTGGAACTAGCACCAAAGAGGCTGATGCCCAGGGGTCACATTATCTCATACACTTTGACTTTCTCTGCTTGGGCCACAGGCTCACTGCTCCAGGCCCAAAGGTGAACCTGCATGAAGAGATGGCCCAGGGGACACAGGCAGCTTGCTGCAAAGAGTATCAGGTGTGAGCAGTGTGAACAGGAGCTGGACTGAGCCACTTAGCCCCGGAGCCAAGGCTGTGCCCCAGGTCCCCTACTAGTAGCAGCATAGACTCAGCTAGCAGCTAACAATGTAGCTCCCAAACACGTTTGAGGTGCAACTTCTTTTTAAATAACTATTTTGCCAAGTGTAAATGTAACATAGTAGTACCTGAACTGATAGCTCTTTTCCTATTAATCTAAAAAGTCTATTTTCATTCAAAGTAAAATTCTGGCAAAGAGTGAGAATTCCCCAAGCTGTTGACTGTAATTAAAGCACACTACATTAGGTTTCGTTTTTCAAAGCACTCCATACCTACACCTCTTGCTAGTATGAAATGCAAAGCTTGGAGAGCGTTGCATTTCTGTATCAGCACATCTGGAGGCCTTCTAGCTGCTGCTGGTGAGATGCCTCTCCAGTGGAGAGTCACTTAGAAATACTGCTCTTGCTGGACCAGATTACATCTTTCAAGAAGTAAAAGTGCCTGTCATCTGATGATAGATTGTGGCTCTTCTCTCAGTTAAAGTCTGTGTATTCTCAGCTTCTGTCTATGTAGAAAAGCAGTCACAGAAAGAAAAACAGATGAGGTGGTTTGAAAGAGAAAGCACCAGCTACATATGTAATGGAGGGGTAATTAATGTGAGATGACTTTTAAAGATTAATATTGTTTACTAATAGTCAATATTCAGAACTCTCGCCACCCTAATCACTAATTTTAATAATAATCAGTTCTTCTCATCAGTCATGGAGACTTTGTACAGGTAATAACAGGATCTAGATATAACTAGTAATAATATATAACATTAATTGAACTTGATTGAACTGGAAGAGAAGGTTCCTGTGTTTGTATAGCTTGCAGTCAATATACCACTTGTGGTCAGTACTCTGCTTGCCCACCAGATGGACTCAAGGAGCTCCTTTCTGCTTATGGCAGAAGGCAATGCTGAATTACAAGAGGCTTTATTTATTTACTCACAAAATATCTCCCGACTGGCAGGGCTGGCTACAGCTTCAGACAGTACCCAGATGCTTTGGGGGAATTCTGTTACTGTCTTGTCATCTGCTAAAACGTGGTCATCTGAAACGTGGTGGGATGCCTCTCATGATTGGAATGTAGGGATAGATGGCTACAGGCTATTCAGGAAGGACAGGCAGGGGAGAAGGGGAGGGGGTGTTGCCCTCTACATCAAAGACAGACTAGAGGCCATGGAACTCCACTTGGGGATGTCCAATGTAGAAACAGAGAGTTTATGGGTAAAGGTTAAAGGGAAGAAACAGGAAGGTGACTTNAGCACAGATACAGTGGCAGAGCACTTTGTGTCACCTGCTCAGCTCCTTTTATCAATACAGCCTGAGACTAATGGGCCTTTGGATGCAGAATAGCCAATCAGAATGGCAGTTAGCCAAGCTCAACCATATTAGGTGAAGCCATAGGCTTGCTTTACCCAAATCTGGGCAGAGCACAGGCCTTGCACAAGGCAGCTGTATGTACCTTGTTTACCACAGGATGCAAAACAAGTCTGGGCAAGCCAGAGTCCTCAGACTCAGTGGTTCCAGGTTCTTTGTCCTCTTTCCTGCGGTTGCTTCTCCCTGTAGCAGAGGAGAGGAGAGCAGAAAAACATGTCTGGGCAAGCCAGGACATGTATAAGCCTGCTCAGGCCTATCACAACAACATATACATGAATTAGCCTGCTGAAAGGGATTTTTCAGTTCAATATGGAACAATAGAATAAAGAGTAAGAGGAAGCTGGTTACACTTCTCTCTGCCTACCTGGAGCACACTTAAAGAAGGCTCTTTGGTTTCCAGAATCCATCCACTCAATGATTCTAATAGCACTGGGTGTAGCTGAATCATTCATGAAGTTTAACTGGGACAGTAAGGTAAGAAAGATATTAGCTATAACTGAATAGCAGAAGATGTCAGAATAACAACCTCTTTCCTCCCCATTCTCTCTCCTTTGAACTATTACTTTATTTTGTAGGAGGCAGAGATTATGAAAAAGGATAGTGGCCTACAGCAAAAGGGGAAAAAAAGGCAGGGAATTAGGAGACACACAAAATTGAACCTTAGGATATCTGCATATCCAGTAAGGAGAAAAAAAAAAAAAAGAAAAAAAAAAAAAAAAAGAAAGAAAGAAAGGAAAAGAAAAATAGGACAAAATACATACATTTTTTTAAAAGTGTTAGACACAGAAGAAATTCTAGAAATTCAAAAACTGAATTAGGCAGTTACTAGATGAAGGTGGTAAAATCATTAATAATGAAGAATGCTATATTCAATAAACATGTCTCTCCTCAATTTGGAAAAAGTAGGATGACAGCACTATCATATCAGACATCCAAAAGCCTTTTTCAGTCCATTAGTAACCAAAGAGGATGTTAAACATCTACTTGTGATGAAACCCTGTAATTCATCAGGCCCAGATAATTTGCACCTGAGGAGTCTCAAATAGTTGGTGAAGGACATTCTTCCTTCCACATGTTAATTTTTAATGGGTCTTGAAATAATATAGAAATTCCAGAAGACGGGAAGAAGACCTTTTGCCAGTATTCAGCAAGGATGAATGAGATGACCTTGGCAAATATAAACCAGCTAACCTAACATCAAACTGGAGAGGAGGCGAGGGGGGAGCAAAATAATAGAATGTGGGATTCAACTGATAAAGAATTAAAGGACAGGAAGTAATTAATGCCAGTCAGCATGGTTTTATGGAAAATAGATCTTGTCAGACAAACCTGATTCGATTACAAATTTGGCTGAAAAGGTAACTGCTTCAGTGTGATATACTGAGACATTTGTAAGGCACTGAATTTTGCAAAACACTCTGTTACTGTGCATAATAATATAAATATAGAATATAAATTATAAGAGTATATAAAAAATTATATATAGTAAAATGGATATAAATAACATTGTGCAGTCTTAGTAAAATACTCACTTCCAGAACAATGGTCTCAGTAAGCAGCAAATCTCAAAACTGAGTTATCACTAGGAAGTCATCACTGAAGAACTGTGTGCAGTTCTGGAGCTCCCAGCACAGGAAGGACATGGGAGTCTGGGAGCTGGTCCAGAGGAGGGCCACAAAGATGATCAGAGGGCTGGTGAAGCTCTGCTATAAGGACAGACTGAGAGAGTTGGGGCTCTGCAGCCTGGAGAAGAGAAGGCTTCCAGGAGACCTTAGAGTAGCCTTCCAGGATCTGAAGGGGGCCTACAGGAAGGCTGGGGAGGGACTATTGACAAGGCCTTGCAATGACGGGACAAGGGGCAATGGGTTTGAACTGGCAGAGGGGAGATTTAGACTGGATGTTAGGAGGAAGTTGTTTGCAGTGAGGGTGGTGAGACACTGGCACAGGCTGCCCAGGGAGGTTGTGGCTGCTCCCTCCCTAGAGGTGTTTAAGGCCAGGTTGGAGGAGGCCTTGAGTGACCTGTGCTAGTGGGAGGTGTCCCTACCTATGGCAGGGGGTTGGAACTGAATGAGCTTTGAGGTCCCTTCCAACCTTACCATTCTATGATTCTATGATTCTATAAGATAGGCCTGGCACTAAACCATTTTTGTTGCTGAGTTCAATATAAATTACCATTGATTGTAATTTGCTAATACAATCTTCACACATATAAATAAAAAAAACAACCAATTTGTACATAAATGTGATGTTACATTTCTATACAGCACTGGTGTGGCTACTGAAACACCACACATTTTCAGTGACCATACGTTTAATGAAGCTGAAAAAAAGCAAAAGTCTAGAAAATAGATGCAAAAGTCATTGTTAGAACTGAAGAAAATACTTTACCATGATCACTTCAGAGAGTGTGGAGACATTGCTTGATTATAGGACGTAAATACCTCCATCAGCAGAAAAGCAGCTCACTCACTTTCCTTTTCTAGCATTCCCAGTGGGCTGGGACAAAAAAGGTACACAATCTTAGGGCCCGTGTCACCCTTGAAGGGTTTCAGTTTTCACATCAGTGGCAGGATAGGTTAAGCACAGCCTGGTGGCAACGGGGTGTCCCTCATGTCAGGAGGGGTGCCTGACCTACTACACACAGCAGCACTCATGTAGGTTGCCTGCATCTGTGAAGGCTCCAAGACTTTTTTCTCTTGCCTGTAATCCCTCTCCATGTAAAAGGGCAGATAAGATGACCCTGGATAACTCAGGAAATGTCCTGGCCAATTATCTTAGAGAGCCCCAAGGAGTTATCAGAGGATCAAAGATCCTTCTCTAGTCTTCAAGAAGAAAAGTTGCAGCTCGACGACAAAAGAGAGGCAGAGGAAGAATGTGACAACTTAATGATGCTACAGTAGCACCGGGTAAGAGCCTCAGCTTGAGTGAGCAGGTGCTGTTCCTTCAAAGTCTGTGGAGAGATGTTGATTTACACCAGTGGAGAATCTGACATATTGTATTTTTTTATTTGCTTGAGTCCTGCCGTGGCTCCATAAGCAAAGGTTAACGCAGGTCTGCCAGGGGCAGGCTGCAGTTAGCACAGAATGGCAGTTGTGAGGTTGCTGATTCTGATAAAAGCAAATTGTGAACTGCAAGCATCTGAGTGTTGAGTGTCACTTTCACACCTAAGAGTTGCCCTTGCCTGTTCCCCACAGTCATCCAGTTCTGTCATCATGATATGTTCCTGAAACCACATTTGTGCTGCTGTCACTTTTTGTCTTTGGAAATTTGTGTACAGGCTTTCTGTAATGACATACTAAAAATGCTTGCAAACTTCAAATGGGAGGATTAAAATACATTTAACCCAGGCAAATCACTTCCATATATTACACAGAAAGTTGGTTCTTCTTTGAGGTCTCCCCTGTAAAGACTTGCAGTAGAGATGTTAATGTTCATGAAGTTGTAGGAGGTATCTAATGAGTGCAGGCTGTGAAGACTTTGTTACTTTAATAAAGAAAATGAGGAACCTCTTTCTAGATCTCTGTTCCTTTCACTCTCACAAACGTCTCTACAGAGAAGAGACAGACATCTCTATGGGATTGCCCAGCTTCTCCATTTCCACAAGTTCTCTTTGGTTGGGAACAGCCTGACTATCAACAGAGCCAGGGCATGTCTAGAGCATTTTTGTCTGTGTATCAGCACTGGGCAATGTCAATACTGTCAACATGTCAACAATTCGTGGCATAGATGTGGAAGATAACACAAGGACAGGCTTTGAATGTCAAACCTAGGCCCCTCAAGGGCTGGAAGCTGGGAGCACACCAGCCTGAGAGATGCACCAGTCACTCACCGTGCTTGCAGACCCTACTGAATTCTCAACTCACTGTCATCTCTGAACTCCCACCTTGCAGGTTATTTCCTAAAACTGATTAACTTCACTTTTCCTCTTTGAAAGGCAGCGTTCTCCAGCTCCTGCTGAGTTTTCACCTTCACATTTAATCTCTGGTTTGAAAAGAATAATATAGACCTGCACTCACCTGCTGAAAAGGTGCACATCTCTGAACGCAAATTACCCACAAATTGCCAAGATACCAGAAGCAACTGCTACAGCAGGACAGAGTTAGAGGTGAGCAGTGAAATCTGCCCACAAAGTCTGTTAAATCAGCTTATGCTGATTTTTTTGTTAGTTGTACACAGGACATACTTCCAATGCCCTAGCTATCCTGTTGTCAGTACCTGCACTGACCAGCTGAAAGCATCTGATGGTACCAATAATTTTGGGAAAAAAATTTAAAACATATTTTTAAAATTTACAAGGTTAGTATACCAGATCTCTCTGGAAATAATTGCATTAAATATAGAAAAGGTTATATACGGTTTCCTTTGTCCCTTCTCTCCCCACGGGCTGTTGGCTTATGATCACTCCTTGTACCTACCCTGTAGCTGATTTCATTGTTTATTCCTAGCTCACCCTCCAGTGTGCTTGGGGCCCTGTGTCTTAGCGAGTGACTCCCCATTCCCTTTCTAAGTTCAGAACCTTTCTAGCTAACATCTGTGGTGACACATAACACAAAAAGACAGCTTTGGGCACAGGGTGTGCAGCCTTTGCTGGAGAGTACAGTCTGCGGTTCGGCTGTACCATTTCTGGAAGATTAAGTGATTAAGCCTAACTAAAAGTGACTAACGGGGATGGATCTTTTTCTGTCTAATGTGTGCAGTTTTCCACAGAGCAGCTCCAAGGTTGTGAGTGAAGGTGAACAGCTCTGCTTCTAAAGACTCCTTAATTTTAAGAAATTCAAAGAGCAGGCATGACACTTTGTTCTGTGACTTTCTTAAACCTATACCCCACTTCACATCCTTTCATGAGCCATCATCTTTCATATTTAAAACAGATGTAATGGAAGTTGAAAGAAGACAGAGGAGATGAGAAGTACAAGTCTCTGCAGATGTAAGGTATAATTTAGCAAAGTATCATTTTATCACCCAATCCTGCCAGGTCCTGCAGGGTACGGACTCCTCCGTTCATCTTGCGAGCAGCAGGGAGTGAGAACACTCCAGTCTTTTTCTGGTTGCTTGAAACTCCCTAGTGTTGGCTATTTATTCTGCACTTGCATGCATATTGATATGGCTAAAGCCTTGAGAATCTTCATAAACTGATTAACAAGCCTGTTTGTTTTGCAATAAACAGTATCTATTTAGCCATTCAAACTGAT
The DNA here is from genome assembly GCA_013396675.1 of Eubucco bourcierii. Lineage (NCBI taxonomy): Eukaryota > Metazoa > Chordata > Aves > Piciformes > Ramphastidae > Eubucco > Eubucco bourcierii. Next base: position 47,513 of record VWZE01021563.1, read on the forward strand.
TCCAAAGACCCCACGTTCAGATTATCTGATGAACATGGATAAAATAGGGAGATCCAAAAGAGTATGCTTTATTTACAGGTCTTATGTAAATATAGGGGTGGGGGAAAAAATAAAAAATAAAAAAGAGGGATTGGATAAATATACTAACAAAGTAGTTACAAAACTGTTTTCATTAATAACATATTAAATCAGTTTTATTTCTAGAAAACATCCAAAGTAAGCTAAAAGCTATGCAGGCAGCTGGCTGAATTTCTCCTGGAGGGTTTGAATGGGACTTCAGGCTAGTGCTGAATTTCACTCTTGTGAATAAATTCATGTATTATCTCTTGGAAAGCAATGTTTTTCAGGGTGGAATAAAGCCTATTTAGTAAATTATTATTTTTGCTTTTTAAAACTAAATGGCTGTTTATTAAAAAAGAGAGATGCTGAAATTAAAATTTTTCCTCATTACCTGAGGCATAATCAAATCATCAGCAGCGATAATGTGGAACAGCAGTGTGCTAACTTTTGCTATCATCCCAGCTGGTTCCCCCCATAAAAACCTCATGAGCTTCTTAGATGTGGCCTACGACCCAGCACAAGGTTAGAAGTGATCTGCTAAGGTGTATGAGTTGTTAGATCTCTTTTATTTGGACACAGAAATTAAATCCTTACCAGGAAAGAAGGTAGGAATCTGTCACTGCCTTTAGCATGACTGAGATTTCACTACTGAAGTATATAATGCTATGTTTTCAGATTTCAGAAGCAAATGATGAATCATTTAATTTTACCAATGTCTACAACTGCAAATATAGAAAGAAAAAAAGCTGAGAACTTTTCAGAGTAGTTTATAATGTTACAACAAGATTCTGTAGCTGTAAAGACATCTGGGCCCATTAAGGATAGAAACAAAGCATATGTGTTTAGTAGGGTTTTTGGTAAAATCACTTATTAAGGACATTTTAAAGACTGGTTGTTTCATAAAAGTTTTATTTTGATCAGGAATTAGTTCAAGGAATTCAATAGCTTGTGCAGTATAAAAAGTCAGAGTAGATAGTTTTAGGAGCTGTGGCTTTGTCTGTCTATAATTGTTGCATCAATTAATCAAACATAAGGGCAGTTTCCCAGTTAATGCTAATTAATTCATAAAATGGATACACTATTGATTACTATTTTAAAGTTATAGAAATGTAATTGAAGAGTCCAGACCTTTGAGCTAGACATCCACTCTCTATACTGAGCTGGGCTACGGAGTAAATAGCAGTCCTCACAGATATGATGTGCTACTCGGCTAGTTGATCATATACTGCTTTAAATAAAGCTAACTGGATATTCTAATTCCATTCTTGCTGTCCACAGATCTACAGCAGGTCACTTAGAGTGACAGCATATTTTTCAACAGCTGAACCTATTTTAATTGCTCAATCTTTCATAGAATCATAGAATGGTAAGGTTGGAAGGGACCTCAAGGATCATCTAGTTCCAACCCCCTGCCATAGGCAGGGACACCTCCCACTAGTACAGGTTACTCAAGGCCTCATCCAATCTGGCCTTGAACACCTCCAGGGAGGGAGCATCCATGACCTCCCTGGGCAACCTGTTCCAGTGTCTCACCACCCTCACTGTAAAGAACTTCCTCCTAACATCCAGTCTAAATCTCCCCTCTGCCAGTTCAAACCCATTGCCCCTTGTCCTGTCGTTGCAGGACCTTGTCAATAATCCTTCCCCAGCCTTCCTCTAGGTCCCCTTCAGATACTGGAAGGCTACTATCAGGTCCCCTCGAAGCCTTCTCTTCTCCAGGCTGAAGAGCCCCAACTCTCTCAGCCTGTCCTCATAGGAGAGCTGCTGCAGCCCTCTGAGCATCTTTGTGGCCTGCTCTGGACCCGCTCCAACACTTCCATGTCCTTCCTGTGCTGAGGGCTCCAGAACTGCACACAGGACTCCAGGTGGGGTCTGACAAGAGCAGAGTAAAGTGGCAGAATCCCCTCCCTTGCCCTGCTGGCCACGCTGCTCTTGATGCAGCCTAGGACTCGGTTGGCTGTCTGGGCTGCATGTGCACACTGCAGGCTCATGTTGAGCTTTTCATCAACCTAGACACCAAGGTCCTTTTCCTCAGGGCTGCTCTCCAGCCATTCACCACCCAGCCTGTGTTTGTGCTTGGGATTGTAAAAGGTGACATTTTAACTAATTCAAATACTCTTGCTTCAGAAAGATAAATTATTTTTGCAGTGGTTCAAATAGTTTCATCATGAGAACGTTAAAGATGTTAAAGATATGGAACGGAGTATAAAACATATTATATATATGGAATAGCTTATTTTTAGGGCCCTGAGAGCATGAATAGGTCTTAATTCCTTTGGCCGACCTCCTTGGGGACTCTCACTCAGAATCCCTGCACCTTGTCTCCTGCTGTCCCAGGCATGGTCTTTGGATCTGCTTCAACTCCCAGCTGCACCTGGAGTTGGTTGTCAATGGACCTGTTTCTAGCACATAGCTTTGTTTGTCCGGCTGAGCCTTTGTGGGACTATGATGCAGTGGGTGAGGGATCCAGCTTAAGAACAGGGTGAGGTTAGTTTTTGGGGAGTTGCATCATTTTACACACTAGAGTACTTCCAAATTCTGATTTTTGAGGTGCTTCACAACTGAAAATGTGATAGGGTTAAAGCAAATGTGGACACATCTTTGCTGCTGCTCAGGTGGTGTGCTGATCATCTGTGACATAGCTCATTTACATACCGACAGCAGAGAAGGACCCAAGCACTCGTTTGAGGGAGGTGATGCTGGGAAAATGCCTCACAGCTCAGCACTGCTTTTACCCCATCTTGTGGCTGCCACCCGGTGTCCACGATGAGACAGCTTGGGATGCGTTACATTTTTCTGCAAATTAAATCTTGCCATGCTCATTTTCTGTACTGTTATTTTAGTGTTTCTAGTTCTACTTAGTTGAAATGATCCAGAGAAACAGCCTGGCTTGGAATATTAAAATTGAAAAGCTACGAACTACTGCTGCTGTTTTAATTTAGGACTAGATTCTCAGTTCAGTGACACAGGAGTAGTTTTAGCTCTGTCACATGCTGCATTCTTAGTAAGATTAAAATCTAGTCATTTCATCACAATCCTTCTGGATGAATTTTTGCTTTAATTTTACTTACTGACATTCTTGAAGCACTTTTGAAGGCAAATTTCTTGTTTCAAGTTTCCTTCTTCGATGTACTTTTTTCTGCTTAACTGATTTAATTTTGATCTTTAGGCTCCAACTGATGGGTTTAGACTAAAAGCATCATACTAATGATGTACTGTACAAACACTTTAGCACAAAACAAAGACACAGATGCTAGTAATAGAGATTACAAACTTTAGATGCTTACATCAGTCTACACTGCTCAAGAACTATGAGGGGCACCAAAAAGATTTCATTTGCTTTTACACTTCTAGTTGTGAAAGGAATATTCTCTTAGTGCTGAGTCAGGGTGTTGTGCAACCAAGAATTCTATGCAAATCACTTGGGCACAAAACTGTAGCACTTTTTTCAGTACAAGCAGCTTTACTGGTTACTTTTGGGTTGCATTTGGAGTTCAGTAATGCTTAGTAATTCTAAGACAGAAATTCTTACTTTGCATAAATTCAATGTTTTCAAGCGGTTGGAGGTTTTGTTGTATTCACAACATGGCTGTCGCTGTCATATCCAGTCTCCATGTTGCTTCTTTGCTGATTATTATAAAGAGAAGCCAATTCCTTATGATAATTTTTCATTAATTCCATGGGATATTTTGACTCAGACTACAGGTTATTTATCCTAGTACACCAGGAAAGCATGGCCAGCTTTCTAGCTTGTGACTTGTAACCTAACTCTGGAACCCACTGGGCTGTCCAAAGCCCTCTGCTAACTCTTAAGCTGTGCCAGCTGCTGAATTGACCACTTCTGGAGGGCCCTTCCCCTCACCATAAGTGATCTCCCACCTACCTCACCAAGTTCAGTGACCTCATTTTCTCACACCGCTGGAAGAATGGGTCACCCAAGGATTCCTTTGCCTTCACAGTCCTACAGCAGATGGCGGAAACCAGGATGGGTGGTGAGCAAACCTGAATGGCACTGGGCTTGCACCTGTTGAATCCTGCCTCAGTTACCAAGCAGGCCAGGACACACCTGCTGTGATCCGAACAGCAAAACTGCTCTTGATGGAAGCACTTTGTCATGCTGATACTCTAAATAGGGTGAGGTGGTGGGGCAAACTCCCTTCCCTAAGATCTGGGCTTCAAGGTAGGTTCCCACCAGGTCTGTAAATGGGAGTGGGCTGCCCTCTCCAACGCGAGGGACGCCGTGGGTTGGGCAGGTCTCCCAGCACGCCTGCTAGGCGAGATTTCAAGGCCCTGCGAGCCAAAGCTACCACAGCCCCTTCGAGCACAGGTCCTGCTGTCGCAGCGCGACAAGGACTTCCCGGGTGCGCAGCCGGTGTCTGCCCTCGCCGGTCACGGCTGGCTAATCCTCCGCCGCCCGGAGGAGGCGCTCCCCGCGCCGCACGGCGGGCTGGGGCAGGCAGCGGGGCAGGCGGCAGCGGCTCTCCGGCGCCCCGCAGCGCGCCACAACTCGGCTGGCCGCGGCCTCCCCGGGCATACGTGGGCCGGGAGAGGAGCGTGGCGGAGCCTTGCCACGTCGCCCGTTTCCTTTCATCGCGGCAGGATGCGCTCTGAGGCAGCGCCGCAGCCGGGCGACCTGGAGAGATTCGTTAGTGCCGGCAAGGGTCGGGGGCTGAGGGCGCGACGGCGCTACGCCGTGGGGGAGCTGCTCTTCAGCTGCCCGGCCTACGCCTCCGTGCTGACCGTCAGCGAGCGCGGCAGCCACTGCGACGGCTGCTTCGCCAGGTAGGGCCTGGGGCGGGCCCGGGGTGCGGCGGCGGCGGCGGCGGCTCGGCAGGCGACTGCTGCGAGGCCAACCCCACGGCGGCTTCTCGCGGTTCGGCTGGCGGCGGCCCGCCCCAAGGCGGCGGCTCGGCCCACCCGCGCTGTGGCCTTGTCTGTGGCATGCAGGCCACGGCTCCACGAGGGGGCCCTCGCCTCGGCCCCGCCGGTACTGAGCATGGCACCCGTGCCCCATAGAGGGCTTGCCGGGGGTGTGGGGGGGGGCTCCGGCGGGCTTTCTGCGCTGAGCTCTCCCTTTCCTCCGCTCGTGGTTTTCCGGCGGCTGCGCCATGACGAAGCTGTTAGCTCTGAGCAGGTTTTCCTTGCTTAACAGTTCAGGAAAAAGGAAACAACTTTGGTGCATAATGTGGTGTGGGAGTCAGGTATACGTGTGTCACCTGGCTCAATGGGAAGTTTCATCCATCCACCTAGTTTTGTTGTAATGTAACATTCACGAATTTTAATAAAGTTTTGACAAGGGAGAAAGGCTCTGCAAGTGCCTAATTCATGCTTTGCATTTCCGTGGTGCGAATGGAATGGATAAGGATCTGTAATGAAATAGACTAAAATATCTGTATAGTTCTTCTTCTCCATTGAAACCTTCAGGGCAAGCACAGGCAGAGAGGTTCATTGGCGTGTGGCTGTGAGCATTTAATCTCTAGTGACACCTTTGGTGACAGCAGACTTGCTGTGGCACAGTTCGTAGCTCCTAGGCTGAGTTTTCTGGGTGCTCACCACCAGCTGTCCAGCTCACTTGTGTAGAGGAGCCGCCTGAGCTGCTCTGTGTATTCCAGTGGTTGCCATTAATGCCTCCAATGCTGCTGACTCCTGGAAGTTTATTGAAGAATCACAGTCCTCACCTGGTTATTGATTAGAGCAAATCTTAGTGTTTGCCTCAGTAAAGGAAGTTGGGGTTTTGCTATTTTTTTATCAATATGTAAGTATTGCTTTCATGTGTAGGCTGAGGAGAATATAATTGCTACACTCTAGTAGCTGTCACTTTAACTCATGCCTTTCTTTTTACTTTGACCATCTTTCCTCATTATTTACTTCAGTGACTCACTCCTGTTGTTGCATATGAGATTTAGACTGGGTATTAGGAAAAAGATCCTTACTGAAAGAGTGGTCAGGCGTTGGATAGGTTGCTGAGGGAGATGGTAGAGTCACTCTGCCTTGAAGGCATTTAAGAAATGTGTGGATGTGGCACTTCAGTACGTGCTTTAATGGCCATGGTGGTCTTAGGTTGATGGTTGGACTTGATGATCTTCAAGGACTTTTTCAACTGAAACAGTTCTGTCGTTCTGTGATTCTGTAGTATAGTTCCTAGTGAAGTCATTGAAGTGAGTCCCTTTAATTTGATGAAGACCTGTAGAACAGAGGTGATTTTTTTCAATTTCTTCACATTAGTGGCTTTTCCTAGGCCCCAAGTTTTATGTTATTTGTTTGGTGGGGATTGTTTGTTTGTTCTGGGCTTTTTTTGTGCCTATTGACAAATTCTGTGCTGAAGAAACTGACTCATTTGCTTATCCCATCCAGAAGATGTCTGTATGTAAAAGGACTAGGGAACACTTTCCATGGTCCACTGATATGAGGTAATATTGTAAAGATAATAGTTGCCTCATGGAATAATATCTGAAGGTCATCTCTAGGAGCAGCATGTTTTAAATGCTGCATGTTCTCCATGCAAGTTTCTCTCATGGAGCTCTGGAGGAACACTGTCAGCAAGGAACATAGTGAATGCAGTACCATAGCAGTTGCAGTAAGGTAGTCTGAAACCTGTTTCACACTAGGGTAATGAGGTTCCACTAAGAGGAAAAATATCTCTGTGGTGTAACACGATCTGCCAAGTGCTCAGAAATGTATTTTGTGTCAGTGCCCTCTCGCATTAGCGCTGAACTAGCACATACTAGATTCTGAACTGAGCTTGTTGAACTTGAAGAGAGTGTTAGGAGGAAGGTTGTGGGCTCAGCACTAGTCTCTGGAAGAGAAACTTTGCTAAGTGGTCATAGAACCATTGTAGTAAAATGAGAACATGACTAGAATGTTGTATTTGCATCTCATGGTTTGTGTTACTTTACACAGCTGTGCTTGAGATGCATACTGTCGGCAAGCAGAATCGTAATGTCAGCCTAAACTCAGTCATGTTGTACCTTCTTTGCAAGAGCAGTCAGGGGATGTAAAGACTGCAAATGCCAGTGACCTTGAAGGCTTGTGCACTGTCATATTGTACAAGGACACATACCCTTGTTTTACTTGAATAACTTACCTCGGTTGAAGACAATTTTTTTGCCACTTAAACTGGAGAGGGTGCGTAGACACGTTGAAGTATTTGATCCTTGCAGTATTGCTGTCACACCAAAATGTCACTTGTTAGGTAACACATGCTCTGCTTTTTGATGGGATCTGCCACAACACATGTACCTTGAAGCAGAAAAGGACTTTCCTTTTGGCAGTTGCCTGTGCTGGCATATATACCAATACAAAAAAAAAAAGCGTGTGAGCATTAGGTCACCTTAGAATACACAGATCTCAGAGCAGTTGCTAGCAGGACATTAACAGGCTGTGTGGTGACTGGAGTTCCATCAGAACTAGCAGAGTAACAGCAAAGGGCTAATACTGGCAAGCAGGTATACAAAGCAGTTGGAAAGTTTGGGAAATAAGAGTTAGCTGTGTGTCAGTGTCTGTCAAACAGCACAGAATACTGTGTTTCCAAACCCAACAATTTATCAGGACAGCAGAGTGCTTTTGGGTAGTAACAGTTGTTAGTGAAAACTTGGTTTTGAAACTCAAAACAAATAAAAATAGTGCCTGCTATCAGGAGATAATGGTCAAGTTCTGAAGAAAGCAGAGTTTTCATTGAGAAATGTAAAGTATTGTGCAAAACACGATACAGGATATATTTGTATTTCACAGAGATTGGTAGAACAGAGTAACTTCTGTTTTCTTTTTAAGGAAAGAAGATTTGTCCAAGTGTGGAAGATGTAAGCAGGCTTTTTACTGCAATGTGGAATGTCAGGTACGGTAATGCAATTTTTAGGGGTTGGAGGGGTGTGGGGGAAAGGAAGATGGGGGATTGATGAACTCCATTTGTTATTTGTGTGGCATTGGTAGTCTCATTTTACTATGGTTAATAGTAGTCCAGCATCCCACAGATGCTGACCATGGAGATGTGCATTGGACAATTAGAGGATTTGGATATGATCTGCATGAGTCTTTCAAGATCAGTTGCCCTAGGGCATGGTACCACAGAGAATTTGATTAGTGCTGCCTGTCAGCCCTCTAATTATGTCTGTATTACTTCTTTCTTTAAGCGCAAATCAGGTAATTTAACATTAACTCACTAAACTGGTAAGAGTGTCTGTGTCTAATTGAAAAATCAAACCACTAAATATAACTTAAGGGGAGTTGGTTGGTTGGTTTGGTTTTGTTTTGGGTTTTTTTTGTACATATTTCAGGTTGTCACAGCTAACAGTAGTTAGCATATGAGACCTACCATGCTTTTCCCTAATTCACTCATTCTGGCAACTTTATTCTTACTCTATACTTTGTTTTTTTTAAAGCCTCAGAAAACAAAATATCAGTGTACACTGAAGTAGGGCAATATGAAGACATCCAAAACATTTGCATGCAGTTTTAATGCCATTTTTTTTATTTCAAACTAGAATAAGTACCTTTCAGGGGAAAAAAAAACCATCTTGCCAGCACTAGTTATCTAGGCCTTTGTGGGCTGTCAACTTGATATGGAAGAATTATCCAGTTTACGTATAAAAACTCAAGTGGGTTGCAAGCTAAATAATGAAAGCTATGTAAAATCTGTGATGCTGGGCTCAGAGTATGGAACAATGCTCGTGAAGGATTTGAGTCATCAAAGGTCTGGCATGCAACTATGTGTGAGCTATAAATAATCCAAACCTTCTCCTGCACGGTAGCGTGCTGTTGAGTGTGTGCGTTGCATGCAAAGTGTTCTCCGTTGTTGTTATCTGGACAGAGACGTTGCTGCTCATGCTGCTCAGTTCTCAAGCACTTGGGAGCTGGCTACTGCTTTTAATTCAAGGATCCATCATGCTTTCCTGCTGCACAAGTTGCTAAGCAAGCCTGGGCCTCCCTCCTTCTTTTCCCTCCTACTGCCTCACTAGATTCTTGCTTACCCATAGTGTCTTAGTGATTGTGGGTGAACCAAATGGCCTTTTGGTTTTGAAGCACCAAGAGGACTCAGAATGCATAAAAGGAATATTTTATTTTTACAGAATTTGTAATAGTTCACAGAATACTGAAAGACTGACAGCCAGCAGTTGCTAGAGAGAAAGAGGACACATACTGTGTGAACATCCTTAAGGCTCTTCAGAGGAATCTGGATGAGGTCTAAAGACAGTGTAGAGAAAAGCCATGACTCATTAATGAGAAATGCATATCTGTAAGAGGTGTTCCATATGATATTATTTCTTAGGAAGTTTTTAACTAGATGAGGGAAGGAAAACTTAAAGAAACCAGTTCATTGAGTGGTTTGGTTTTTTTGCCTGAGAAAGAGTTTCTTTTCCTGCCATATAACATTTGCAGTGGTTTATGAAGTAGTTAAGCAAGAAAGCCAAATATTTTTTACCAGGAAAAACAGCTATTGCATATCATGGTGGAACTAGAATAACTTATTTCTGATGATCCACAGTCCTTTGCTTTTACTTCTAAGCCCCTACTTCAGTCCCTTCCTCAGTGTCCTGACTTTCAGCTTTTACTTTTATCTTGAAGAACAAGGAGAGGATTTTTCTGTCTTTCCCCTGAGTAAAATTTTTTGCTTTCATAATTAGTGTTAGGCTTTAGCATGATGGCTAACCTGCCTACTCCCCCAACAAAGCAGTGAGTGGAAGAGTTACACACAAAGCTTAGGGTTGAGATAGAGATAAGAGTTTAATATGAGATACCATAATCACAATTCATAGTTACCTTAGCTAATAATCGATCCAATAATACAGTGCATGTTTACCTTAGCTTAACCTGTTTGCAGAAGCAGCACAGTGAAATACACAGGGGGGAAAGAACAGCATAAAACACAAAACTCAAACCAGCAGCCAGCCAACTCCCACCCATTCTACTACTGTGCCTCCACAACACCCAAGAACCTGGAACCCAGAAGCAGCAACCAGAAAAGGAAGCCTCCCATGTTACAATCTGAATTTCAAACCCTGTAATACTTTACTCCAGTTAGCACTTTCACTTTCAAAGCTGACATGACTGCAACATGGTATGAATAACAGCAGCAGGTTCAATTCAATTCATGACAATTAGCTTTTTAATTTTAAATGTATGTAGTTACTTATTGCAATATGCAAGTAGTATAAAATTATATAAAATGTAAATAAGAACATAAATGGGTGTTGTGGTTTTGCTTGGGTTTTTTTTTCTCTAGTGGAATATGGAATAAAAATACTGAACTGCTGAAACTGAGTGTTTTTAAAAAGACTACAAGAAATGATGCTTAATTGTCTGATAAGTTAATGAATTAACATTTTTTTTTCTACCTATTGGTGTGTAGTATGGTGCTTTAGATATAAAGGTATCTTTTAGATGTGATGTCTAGTCAATTACATGACAAGCAGAGATACTACCACTTCAATCTTACTGGCTTTTGACTCTTTTACTGCTATATCATTATCTTCCATGTTTTGAGCCCTTATGAGTCAGTCTGAGGTATTTATGAATGTTGCAAAGATTGAAGTTTTGACATTCAAAGTTAACTTCAAGCATAGTATTCTCCACTGGTCTCCACTGACTGTACGTGCTGCACAGACAGCCTGCACTGCATCTTCAACCCTGTCTTGTTCAAAGGCACTTTTCAGCCTTTCACCAGTTCAGCAATTCTTTGTCAAAGCCAGAAAGGACATTTGTGCCTTGATACTGAACATGTAACACTAAGATACACAGTAAATGTGTCCCTTTTGCCTCTGTGGATGTGAGGCTTCTTCATGCAACACTTATAAAAGGGCAGGGCTGTACTTGAGCATTGTGATGCTGTTATTAATTTGAATTAATTTTCTCTGTAAATCAATGTTTTGTTTGCTCAGTTCAGCTACAAAATTACATGTACCCAACATGGTGAGACACTGGAACAGGTTGCCCGGGGAGGTTGTGGCTGCTCCCTCCCTGGAGTTGTTCAAGGCCAGATTGGATGAGGCCTTGAGTAACCTGTATTAGTGGGAGGTGTCCGTGCCTATGGCAGGGGGTTGGAACTAGATGATCCTTGAGGTCCCTTCCAACCTTACCATTCTATGATATGATTCTATGTATGATGTGGTATGATTTCATGTGTTTGTTAGTACCTTGTTACTCAGTTACAAGGTACAAGTGTACCTTGTGTTTCAGTTTGACAACAGTTTATCAAGTGAAGCATACTGTATGGGATAGGAAACCATATTTTTTGAGCTTACTGTTTTCTTGCTCAAAGACCTGTTATGCTACAGTTCGTAGGAATTCTTTCTAGTAGTGGGGAAAGAAGGATAAGATGAGAAAGGTGCCAAAGTGTGCAAGAAAGAAGCAATTATTTTGGAAAATATCTTTTTTAGAATTAGATTTTATAACTGCAACCATCTTCCTCTCTAGTGTGTTTCTGTTAATGAGGTTTAGTTGTGTGGGGGTTTTTTTTTGGTTTTTTTTTTCAGAATAATAAGGTTATTGAAACTGAAGTTAGTGACATTGCATGTGTTTCCCACTCTGAGCCATATAGTATCCTTAAAATAATTTCCAAGCAATTAATGAATGAAGCCTCACAGCAGCCTTTGTGGCTTTTCTGTTTTGGCTTTTCTTTTTTGGCTTACTCAGCATACTCTGAAGTGGTAGAAGACCTCATCCTGTGCCATAAGGTCAGCTGTCTGATGTATTGACCAGGCCCTACTTTGCAATATAATTCCTTTGTCCTGGTTACTGGGAAAGGTGATTTAACACCATAGTGTGAGTGACTGAATGTGGAGGAAGACGAAGTCTTACAGTGATCGAGTAGCTGTTTTGCCTGGGACTCTGTTCATACACACACATGCATGCAGAGCAGCCCTAACACAGTTCCCTTGGTGCTAATATGCCTTTTGTCTGCTATGGTCTATCATTTTGCTTTTAAGATAGGTAACCTTGAGTTCTGCCTGTGTTAAGCTGGATATTTGCATAGACACAGATTCAGGGCTTGGATGCAGAGAGCATGAGACTGGAAGTTGTCTTCATTGGCTGTCCTTGCTGCTTCAGATGTTTTGTGGTTGATAGGTTCTAGCCTGCGTTTGATATGTCTTTCTTTTCCCAGCCTCTGACCCAGTTCTTTTAAAAAGATTTGTGATTTCCAGGTGATTCATACTGTTCTACTCTCTGCTGTTGCCTCCTCAAAGCACAGACCTGTTCTTACAGTAGTAGTGACTTTCAGATCCCATCTGCAACTGTTCAGGCCTTGACTTGTTGATAATTTTAGACAAACAGGAGACCTGTGCTCATTTTTTCTCCTCAGAAATTAGCTGCTGAAACACTTTGAAAAGAGATCTTTTAGAGAGTTAGTTATTGGTTGCAATTGTGGAACCAGTGAACTGGAGCCAACTGCTGGAGCTCCTCTCTGTTATTTTATGCATAGCTATTACTTATTCCAGACAGAGTGGAGGTCAGCTAGCCAAAGTGCAAAAAGAGATGTTTTTTGTCATGACTGGAGGAAGGAGGTACAAGGACATTTGTTGTGACTTAGGTTTTTGGTTTCGGTGTTTTGGGGTTTTTTGTTAGGTTTTTTTGTTGGGTTTTTTGTTGTTGTTGTTTTTTGGTGTTTTTTGTGGTGTGTGTTTGTTTGTTTGTTTTTTTTAGTATTCTGGGACTGTTTGTTTGTTTTAATGCTGAGCTATACTACACTGTTCTGGGAATTAATCCAGTAACCCTGAATGGGAATACTGGAATTATTTTGAAGAACTTGCTGGAGAAGATTGTTTTAATGCTTTGATGTAAAAGGCATAAGCTTTAAAGAACTTCCTTTCCAAAAATGTTGTCAGTCATTCCTAAATGAAGAGAAAAATACTAAGGATATAATGAAAATAGGAAGAAAATATTAATGTGGCATTAGGGATTCAACTAGAACAATGCTACCTGTTATAATTCAAACCACTTAGAGGAAAAAAAAAAATGTGGAAAAGAATGCAAAATACAGTCCTGCTGTGATCGCAGGGAAATCTGCTGTCACAGTGTTTCCGTCCCAGGTATTACTCAGTCATCAGTACTCTTGTCTTGTGATGTTTCAGACTTTTATCTCATTTTGCACTATTCAGCCTTATCTTGTCTCTGTAACCTCCCCTACTCGTTCATATAACTCAGTATGATTCTGCCTGAGGAAAGATTTTAATTAACAATGTGTAAAGAATCAAGAGAACAAACAGATTTTTTAAAAACACTGCTTCGAGACAGGCATGTGATTTTGCATTTTGATTTTTTTGGTTTCAGTGAGTAATCTCCCCTGTTTGTTTAACTGGTGTGTGTGTGTGTGGGGATATGGGTCTTACAAAACTTCAGGTTCTTGAACACCCTTCACAGTATCACGAAGGTTGGAAGAGACCTCAAAGATCATCAAGTCCAAGCCATTACCACGGGCCTCAAGACCAGACCATGGCACCAAGTGCCACGTCCAAACCCACCTTGAACACCTCCAGGGATGGTGACTCCACCACGTCCCTGGGCAGCCCATTCCATGCAGTCAGTGACTCTCTCAGTCAAGAACTTTCTCCTCACCTCCAGCCTAAACTTCCCCTGGTGCAGCTTGAGTCTGTGTCCTCTTGTTATGGTGCTGGTTGCCTGAGAGAAGAAGGTAACCTCCTCCTGGCTACAACCACCCTTCAGGTAGTTGTAGACAGCAAGAAGGTCTCC
>VWZE01021563.1:61568-96247 GCA_013396675.1 Eubucco bourcierii
GGTCCCGCTGCAGAGCCCTTCTGCCCTCCAACCCAGCAACATCAACCCCCAGCTTGGTGCCATAGGTGGGGTGTCACACTTCATCAGGTCATTAAACACTTAGCAGTCAGGCTGAAGTTGGTGGGTGTCATAGGAGTGCAGAAAGAGGCGAGAGACAAAGTGTTCCCCTCTGTCTCTCAGCCTTTGGCCTATGAATTCCTACGAAAAGACTATTGGGAATTTACCTGAAAACAGACTTGGGGCATACGTAGGAAACAGACCTCTTGGGGGATGCGTTTTGTAGTATGACAGCTGTAGGAGATTCGGGAGTGTAATTTCACATGACATGATTACAGTGTAATATACTATTTTGGTTCTCCTGATCTGTATTGCCAAGTCCTCTTAGCACGTTTACACTGGACCTTCTTTCAAGTGGCTTGTACATTGGTTTTTGTGGAAGTATCAAACTGAAGTGTCAAGGACAATGAAGTTGACATTGTGAGAGTTAACACCTTTACAGTGTTGCACTACTTCAAATCCTATATGTGGCTGGGATGGGTTCACTTTTCTTTTCCTGATAAACCTAAAAAAAACTGTACTAGTGGGAGGTGTCCCTGCCTGTGGCATGGGGTTGGAACTAGATGATCTTTGAGGTCCCTTCCAACCTTACCATTCTATGATTGTAAAGCTGTCTGTGCCCATGGCCATTTTCAGTGGAAGAATTTTTCAGTGTAGAAACTTTGAAATGAGCGATCTCAGCTTTGTTTTGTTTTGCCAAACCTTTAGATATGTGAGCAAACCAAGACAGGAGATACTGGGGGTCCCAATATAGGTTTGAAATGCCCTGGGTTGTTCTACCTGACCACCAGCTGTAGCTCACAAGGAGCAGCTCTCCCAATAGAATTGTATCATATCTGCTGCTTGTGAGTAGATGCTTGAGAGAGCTCAGGGAGTCTGAAATGGCTCATGCCACCAGTGGTTAGGAAGCTGAGGGATGATGTGTTTCTTCTGTTCCTGCCACTCAATCATTCTGATGGGCTATGTTGGTTTAAAAAAAAAAAAAAATTTTGAGTGGAACAAGACAGGGTCTGTGATACTGGGTGGATCACAGTAAGGGGAATTAAGAACTTTCTGGAGGCTACGCAAAGTTTTTCAAGTTTTCACTTTTGGTCAGTTATAATTTTGTGTCCTTTGTTATGTTTACTTTCCTCTGCTACTGTTTTCTACCAGTTTAGTCTGAAACCAAAATTTGATGCTCACTCTAGATCTAGAATACTTATAGATCTGTTGTAACACAGTGCTGTAAATGTGTGTCTGGGATAAGATACAGAAATAAATGTGCATTTTTCAAATGTAGAAATGTTTGAGTGAAGTAGTTTTCAAAAAAGAAATTCACTGCAGTCTGAGGGCAGCCCGTATCAGTCTGTTTGTCTGTGCAGTGTTGATCTGATGCTGTGCTCATCTTGGAAAGATTCTGTTGCTTTGGTGGAAATCCATAGAGTGCCAAAAGCTGGTGGCATGTGCCATGACTCCAGGTGTTAGTGTGTGTTGAGCTAGGAATATGGTAGACATTCTTAACTGAAATGTGTTTGGTTTTATTACTGTGTTTTCACTGTCTAGCTGTGTTCTTATTCTACTACATTTAAGGAAAAAATCTGATAATTCTATTCAGGAGGTCTGGTTTTGACCTTACTTATACCGATTCTTACAGTGTTTGTGAATCCATTGACTTCAGACACATTACTCCTGATTATACCAGGGTCACCTCATAATGAGGGGCCAAGGTATTAAATGGAAATGAACCCAATAAAGCCATCAAGCTTAGACCTACCCTGTCCTCGTGTGCTTGATCTGAACAATAAGAACTGGTGATTTATAAATCATGTTGTCTGTTTGCTTCTTTGTAATTTAATTCTTTCTTTCCGTTGGCTAAATGAAGATGTTCTGACCTCAGCTCATCCCTTGTGAATTTGTTTGAAAAAAAGCAGGATTGCTGTACCCCTTAAATGTGACTCAAGCTTTTGTTCAGCTTCAGTGAGCGTCATCTTATTTTTTTTTTTTTAAAGGAAACATATTTCACTTGACCTCTAGGATCTGGCAGGACTTGCTGCATCCTCTTTTTCATCACTTTATATTCATGGTTTATGTGTTTTTAAAATGTTTTTCTGCATTATCAGAAGGAAGACTGGCCAATGCACAAGCTAGAGTGCTCTGCCATGTGCACTTTTGGGCAGAGCTGGAATCCCTCGGAGACTGTGAGACTAACAGCAAGGATCCTTGCCAAACAGGTGAGCAGGAGGCTAGACTTGGGACTTAGGCCAGGAAAGACAGGAAGATGAACATTGACCGACAGTAACTGTCCTTGTAAAAGCACATTCATACAGACTTCCTTGTGTACAGATGGGTGTTATCCAGAGCGTGAGTAGCTGAAGGAACTGGCCACTAGGCCACCGCAGCGGTGTCAGGGCCGCTCTGGTCGAGCGGCGGCCACCGCAGCGGTGTCAGGGCCGCTCTGGTCCAGCAGAAGACTTTTGGGGAAAGATGCAAAAGCCTAGTTAGTGAGCTTTTAAACTGTGTAGTTGGAGCTCGGGGTCAAGGTACTGTTGAACAGTCTGGAAAAGATTACTGATGGTTTCACAATGTGCATGGTGTTTCAGCCTGCATTCTGGCGGTTTGGAGCTCATGGTTGCATGTGTGGCTAGCACCAAGGCCACACTGGGGAAGAGAACGATGAATGAGACTGAGTATATGTGATGAAATTGAGGAATGCTTCTACTGTTACCTGGCTGCAGGCAGTGACATCTTCATGAAGTAGTGTTTTCCAGCTGTACTTGTATAGTGTTGTTCAGCATGCAACTCCTAGCACCTTTTGTAAGTCAAGAACACCTGTGTGAGGTATTCAGGTATAAATGTATATAATTACTGCAGTTAACTAATGAAAAACAGATTAAGAGAGAAATCTCAGACCCTTTGTCTTTGGAGAAAAAGAATAATATCTGTAAGGAAATAATATTGCAATGTCAGCCTCCATTTCAGTGTTCCCTAACTGCATGGATACTGAGGACAGCACAACTGCTTGCAGGGAAGGGACAGGATTTGTGAATTTCAAGGTTATTATGCTGTGTATCTCTGTAGAGCTATAAACTCCCTGCAAAAACACATTCTCTTTGAAGCATATTTGTGTGATTGAGGTCTGCTTATGTGGCAAGGGCAACCTGGATACTATATAGTGAGATTTTGGTGGCCTGCTGGGAAGGTAGCTGTATACTTGCTGTGTGTGTGAATGTATGTGTGTGTAACTTAATTAAAGCCTGGTTTAGTGGTGATCCACAAACAAAATCGAATGTTTAATGACAAAAAGTCATTGGAATAAATTTGTGCTTTTATTGCTTACAGGGAGTGGGGGGAACTCTACATGTCATATAAAAGCTAAATATGCAAACCATAGTCCCTGAACCTCAGCTGCTGGGCCACCTGCAAAGCCATATTTAATGGCCAAGATTACAAAGAAGTGGCCTTAGGCCAACAATGGAGCATTGCTTTTGAACTCTGTCAACAGTCAGTTTATTCACTTTCCTCAAAGTGAAGCCTGTCTCCTGCCTGCTTGCTATTGTTAGCAGCTTTCTGGGTGTCTAGAACAAAGCAAATGACATATTTAAAATACTGTTCCATTTATGTATATAAATTTGATAGGAGTTAATATTTGGCTGCCTAATTTGATGCAGAGAAATATTTCTGTGGCTTTACTAAGGGCAGTCAATTTAACTCATTGCTGTTCATGGGCATCTATACTTTCCATATAGTGTGGGTTTGGATTTGCTTTACAGGTAGGAGTTCTCAGCTTATGAATGAGTAAAAATACAAACATTAAAATAATTTTCTTGGTGTGGTGTTTTTTTTTCTTTTCCCTTTATTGCTAGAAAACTAACCCTGAAAGAACACAATCAGAGAAGCTGCTTGCTGTAAAAGAGTTTGAATCACGTAAGTAAAAAAGACTTGCAGGTAAACAGAGGCAGTTATCTATATTCATGATTTGCTTCCCCCTGGTTCCCCTCCATCAAAACCTTCCAGAGCATCCCACTCCTGTTGGATGAAGTAAACAAAGAGAATTGTTACTAGGTTTTTGAAAGTGCAGTGCTCTTCTTTTTTTTTATTTATTTTTTTTTTCCAGTTGTTTGTGGGGGCTGTGAAACAAGGGTGAAAACCTAGACAGAATTAATTGTGTAGCATACATCCATCTCACGGCTTTTCTGGTACTCTAGTGTCTTTTGAGAATTGTAATGTTGTAAAATTAAAATAGCTGGTATTTGTTACCAGGAGGCATAAAATCAGAGACAGCACAGTTGCTTGATGGTGACAGTGACTAAGGGGCTAATTGCAGAACCTCTGGACTGTGCTTCAGTATCTGTCACTGCCAGTCAAATCTGACATGTTATGTATGATTGTGTTGAAATTCCGTGTCCTAAGTGCTCCAAAATAATCCAAACACAGAATCACAGAATTAACCAGGCCAGAAGAGACCTCTAGGATCATGGAGTCCAACCTATCACCTAACCCTTCTAATTAACAACCATGGCACTAAATACCTCATCCAGCCTCGTTTTAAACACCTCCAGGGATGAGGACTCCACCACCTCCCCAGGCAGCCCATTCCAGTGCCAATGATTCTTTCCTGAAGAATTTCTTCCTAATGTCCAGCCTAAACCTGCCCTGGCACACTTTGAGACTGTGTCCTCTTGTTCTGTCACTGGGTGCCTGGGAGAGGACACCAACCCCCACCTGGCTACAGCCTCCCTTCAAAGTAGTTGTAGAGGTCTCCCTGAGCCTTCTCTTCTCCAGGCTGCACACCCCCAGCTCCCTCAGCTGGTCCTTGTAGGGCTTGTGCTCCAGCCCCCTCACCAGCCTTGTTGCCCTTCTCTGGACACATTCAAGTACCTCAATGTCTTTCTTAAATTGAGGGGCCCAGAACCTGACACATGACTCAAGGTGTGGCCTGATCAGTGCGGAGTAAAGGGGCAGAAGGACTTCTCTGCTCCTGCTGGCCACACTATTCCTGATGCAGGCCGGGATGCCATTTGCCTTCTTGGCCACCTGGGCACACTGCTGGCTCGTGTTCAGTTGCCTGTTGACCAGTACCCTCAGGTCCCTCTGCCTCTCCAGCCACTCTTTCCCCAGCCTGTAGCTCTGCACTACCATTGGTAGTGGCCAAAGTGCAGAACCTGGCACTAGGCCTTGTTAGAACTCATGGCGTTGGACTGTGACCATCTATCCAGCCTGTCCAGATCCCCCTGCAGGGCCCTCCTACCCTCTAACAGATCCACACACGCTCCCAACATGAGGCTTGCTTTTAACTGGAAGACTACTGTTTATGTCTGGTGAGGCAGAGTTAGAAGTCAGACAAGTAAGGGACTAGTAACTACGCTGGCATAGAGAGTGGTGCTCACTGGTGTGTTGTTTCCACCATGGTATAGTATGGAAGGAGACAGGAGTTTTGCCTATTCACGTTTCACACTCTCATGGCTTCCAAAACCCTCTAGAAAATGATGAATCAGTGCAGTCCTTGCTAGGACCTCAGATGACAGTCACCAGGCACAGCAGCATTACAGTCTTGTTTCCTGAACAAAAAGCTTCTGTCACAGCTGTTGGGACAACTAGGGAAATAAGAGGGGGAAATGTCAACATTTGACCTTGCCTAAGGCAAGGGTAATTTTTACAGGGTAGGTTGTTAGGATTAAGATTGAAGAAGATAGGTAACTGCTGAAGTAACTTCTATGTATTCTGCCTTGCAGCTTGTCTTCAGTAATTTATTACTTTGGGAGATAAAAAGTTGAAATGTTTTTTCTATTGCATTGTCCTCCTTGTCCTCTAGGAGCCCCTGTCTTGTTTCTGGTTTAGTTAGTAAGAATCCCTGTTCCATTCCTCATCTCTTAGCTCAACTTTGCAATGTTCAGCAGTTGCCTTGTGCATTGCAACACCCTGCACAGGAGAGGAAAAGGCACCTGGCTCTCGGCTCAAAATTTCTCATTTCTGATTTGTCCTCATAAAATTACCATCTTTTTGTAATTGCCCCATTTAATTTTCCTCATTATTTTTGTGACTCTCTTGTCATTTACATCTGCTCTTAGATATCATTTCCCACTTTCTTCCGCTGTTGTGCAGCCTTTCCTCTTCCTGCATGTTTTTATCTCCTATTGTTTTGAGTTGAAGTGGGGGAACTGGTGAATTGGTGTCTTTCATGGAGCAGTCGTGAGCTGGTGACACTGCCACTGTGAGAGAGAGGATTAGGAAAAAACTTCCCAGCACTCTGCTGTAGAGGAGAGAGAATCATAGAATCATAGAATGGTAAGGTTGGAAGGGACCTCAAGGATCATCCAGTTCCAACCCCCTGCCAAGGCAGGGACACCTCCCACTAGCACAGGTCACTCAAGGCCTCCTCCAACCTGGCCTTGAACACCTCCAGGGAGGGAGCAGCCACAACCTCCCTGGGCAACCTGTGCCAGTGTCTCACCACCCTCACTGCAAACAACTTCCTCCTAACATCCAGTTTCAATCTCCCCTCTGCCAGTTTAAACCCATTGCCCTTTGTCCTGTCGTTGCAAGACCTTGTAAATAATCCCTCCCCAGCCTTCCTGTAGGCCCCTTCAGATACTGGTCTCCTGGAAGGTTTTTCTTCTCCAGGCTGCAGAGCCCCAACTCTCTCAGCCTGTCCTCACAGCTGAGCTGCTGCAGCCCTCTGATCATCCTCGTGGCCCTTCTCTGGACCCGCTCCAACACTTCCATGTCCTTCCTGTGCTGAGGGCTCCAGAACTGCACACAGTACTCCAGGTGTCCATAGTGTATGCTCTGTCATCTGTCTTGCTCTGCAAGGCCCAGGCAGGAAAAGTTTCAGTGGCCACAGCTTTGGCTAGAACCTTTCACTGACTTGAAAGTCTCTGAACAAAGCCACGACACTTCCACTTCTGTTCCTGCTGTCTCCTGTTGCCCTCAGATAATCTGCAGATTAAACACACCTCTGTTTATGGTCACCTCCCAGCCCATGGAGACATATGCATTCTCCAGCATTGTTTCTTACCTCCTGAAGCAGGTGCCTGCAATTGGTCAAGTCAATTGCACTCCTGGGCACCCTCATGTTACTCTTTTCTTGCCACAGAGGGAACCCCTGGTGACTAGCCCCAGCGTTGCTGTCAACCTTTGTTGGGTCCCTGTCACACATGGGCACAAATAGTTAGGTCCTCAGTGCAGGATAAAACATAAGTCTTTTAAAAGCAGAGACAAGAAGCCTCCCTTAGCAGGAGGCCAGGCTGGTATGTACTGCTAAGGATTAGGTCCCTATGAGGAAGTTTCACTATGCAGAGCATGCTTCTTTAAGAAGCCTCATGCTGAGTGTGACTTCATGGCACAGTAGGCAGGACCAGGTAGCTCAGGATATCATGTTAGGCAGCTGAGGATAGCTACCCATGCTTGATGAGCTTCCAGAGGGTCAGGGCTGGCTGTTCTGTTTGCTGGCATTGCCAAATGTACTCTAACCCATCTCCCAGAAAAAATAAATTTGTGTCCAGTTACCTGATGATAAAATCTGCTTTGTAGTCCTGCATGTTCTTGTAGTGTGTGTGTGGCTTTGGCAGAAGCAGCATCGTCTTCGTGGAAGGACAGACACTTCTTGCAGTACTTCCATGTAGCTGTTTTGTTGAAGGGTTTCTGGTTTAAGTTTGGCTCTCTTCTAACCTAAGCCAGCTGCAGTGCACGGGGAGTGTTCCTTTTACTGAAATGGAATGTATTCTTTGTCCACAGACCTTGACAAACTAGACAATGAAAAGAGAGAGCTGATTGAGAACGACATTGCTGCTCTTCATCATTTTTACTCAAAGCACTTGGAGTACCCTGACAGTGATGCCCTTGTAGTTCTCTTTGCACAAGTAAGTTGGCTAGAACATAGCCTGCTTAGGTGGATGGTGCTATAGGAGTTTAGTCTTTGTGAAAGGGGAAACATTTGAGCAGGATGGTGCTATAGGAGTTTAGTCTTTGTGAAAGGGGAAACATTTGAGCAGGATGGTGCTATAGGAGTTTAGTCTTTGTGAAAGGGGAAACATTTGAGCAGGATGGTGCTATAGGAGTTTAGTCTTTGTGAAAGGGGAAACATTTGAGCAGGATGGTGCTATAGGAGTTTAGTCTTTGTGAAAGGGGAAACATTTGAGCAGGATGGTGCTATAGGAGTTTAGTCTTTGTGAAAGGGGAAACATTTGAGCAGGATGGTGCTATAGGAGTTTAGTCTTTGTGAAAGGGGAAACATTTGAGCAGGATGGTGCTATAGGAGTTTAGTCTTTGTGAAAGGGGAAACATTTGAGCAGGATGGTGCTATAGGAGTTTAGTCTTTGTGAAAGGGGAAACATTTGAGCAGGATGGTGCTATAGGAGTTTAGTCTTTGTGAAAGGGGAAACATTTGAGCAGGATGGTGCTATAGGAGTTTAGTCTTTGTGAAAGGGGAAACATTTGAGCAGGATGGTGCTATAGGAGTTTAGTCTTTGTGAAAGGGGAAACATTTGAGCAGGATGGTGCTATNGCAGGATGGTGCTATTGGAGTTTAGTCTTTGGGAAAGGGGAAACATTTTTGGCAGGATGGTGCTATAGGAGTTTAGTCTTTGTGAAAGGGGAAACATTTGGGCAGGATGGTGCTGTAGGAGTTTAGTCTTTGTGAAAGGGGAAACATTTGAGCAGTAATGGAAATGGTGGCTCTTTGCTAATCCTGAGGAGAACTGAGTGTGCTGGATGGAGAGGATCCTCTTCCTTGAGCAGAAGGGGCTGGACATGGCCCATTTCAGTAGAGAAGAGAGAAACTCTTGTCTGCAGGTTTTTTTTATGAGGCTCTTTGAAGAAAAGGGGAAAGAGTCTGTGTTAGACCCTGTCAAAATTAGACTTCTTGTGGGCCAAGCATCTGTTGTTGCACTTACAGGGAAGGCTGCTGGTCTGAGACCCTGCAGAGGTAAAATCCTTCGTTCAGGCTTCAAATTTGTGGAAATCCTTGCTGGTCAGGTCATCAATGTGTTTGACCTTCACAGGGAGTAAACTTCAGAGAGGTGGAAAGAACGGCCTGAAACTTTTATCTAGCATGTGGCTTTTAAATACAGTCAGGTAGTTTGGTCATGTGGAGAGATGAAGGAAAGGCAGAATGTCTTGTTAGATAACTTCTGAAATATCTCATCTCTTTCTTTTTTTCCTCACCTGCTTTTCATATACAGCTAAATTGATTGTAGTGGGTGGAATAGCACACCAGTGGAACACTGAAAGATCCATTTTCTTAGTTTTTCTCCTTGTACTTCAAAATAACCTAGTTTTAAACATCTGGGTTAAAAGTTTAAATTATTTTGATATGGGGGCAAATGTTAATTGCTGTGATGAAAGCTGAAACAGCAATATGCAGGTAGAACTGGGCATCTACCAACAAGGAGGACAGTTACTATTTCCTTAACACAGAGGTGCTTTTATTCTGTAGGGCAATGCTTCTTCAGCCTCTACTTTCCATCCATTGTGTTGTTTCTAATTATAAACTTTCCTTCAATGAAAAGTCTTTTGTGTTTTGAAGACTTTACAATTTGTATTTGTCAGAGGGATGTTTTAAAGACATTAATACATGCAGTTTCTTGTGGTGTTTCTGAACATTTATTGTTAGAACATAACCAGAATTCCCAAAGATTACATTATTTTTACTGTAATGACTTTTGCTTCATGTCCTCTCTTGGACCAGCTCCAGCAGATCATGGTACTTCATCTGATTTCCATGAAGTGCTAACTCCCAGATCTGATGTTCTATCCAGTCTTCTCTGTAGCTACACCTTAAGCTCACCCAGATCATCAGGCAAATATCTGCCACTTGTGGGGTTTATGCCCAGCATAAATCTTTCCAGAAGGAGAGTGATGTCTGGTTAAATATGTTTCCCAATAATTAATGAATTAATCTGACCTAAACCAAATAATTTGGATATATTGTTGCTGCAACACTTTCTCTAGCCTAATTTTGTCTACTTTGCTCCTCCCTTCAACATTTTTTTTTTCTCCCTTTGGCTCAGGGCAGTTGTTTGGGACTCAGATATATCTGACACCTTTCTCACTGCTTTTGTGGGCTTTGTCTGGTGGTGTTTCTTCCTCAGCACAGCTAAGGTGTCATAGGTCATTTTGAGTGCAGCAAAGATTTTTGTCCAGGACTATCCCTGCCTTTCCATATTCTCTTTCTCATACGTTGGTATCATTCTACTCTCTTTTGTCCCTGTGGAACGTTGCTCTCAAGAGTAGCACTCTTCCTTCTCAGTCACACCTTGTGATACTCTTCAGACAGTTTATTTCTTGAAGCTCCAGTGTCTCAGCCTTTCCTTGAAGACCTTGCATAACTTTGTGCCTCACTTTGGTATTCTCTTTCTCATCATTTGGAATGACCTCATTGAGTTCTGGTCTTTTCAGTCTAGTCTCTTTACTCCTTTCACACTGTGTTTTTCTGTCATGCATTCATCTGGTGAAATCAGTGGTATCTCATCCCTTCTAATTCTTCCTCTTGTGTCATTTCTGGTATGGTGCATGCAAGAAGTGGATTGTCTCTGGCTTAGTGGAGGGGAGTTGATGATAACTCACTACATACTTCTGTGATTCAGAACCCTCAAGCTGTTCTTGTATCAGCCTTTTTGGCTTTATGTTCTTACCTGCTATTGATGTAATTTCTCCCTTTTATTGTTTTTCTATGCTCATACCTTGGCTAGTGCAGTAGTGTGCTCATTCTGAGAGACAAGGGAGCCTTTGGATGCTACCTTGCTAAAAATAGCAGGATAAAGATCAAGGAAAGTTACTGGTGAGTGAATCAGAGAAACAGACAACTTTCTTTAGTTGTGAACTCATCCTGAACTGTTCAAACCTGAGGAGTGCCTTTGGGAAGTATTTGTGTACTTTAAAAAACTTCAGCCCAAGATGTGTTCCAACTTGTGAGGCATATCATTATTGGTAGTTTTGTTGTCAACTCTTAACCTTCCAGAATAAATAATTGACTGTTCCTGTGCCCATTGTAGTTTCAGCTGGGCTTGGCTGCATTGATAGTAGTTTTAGTGCTTTACTGGCACTGATGGTTGTAAGGAGATGGTTGGTGATTGTGGAGAGGGTTCCCTTTGTGTTGCAATGTGTGTGACTCACAGTGAAAGTGGAGCGAAGTACTTTAAGTGACCAAAACACACCTCACAAACTAGGTGAAACAAAGCTGAAACTCCTCTGAGATTCTCTTAAGTTTCCTGAGACTACAATGAGAAGGTTTTTGAGATCTGATTGAAACTATTCTGTAGGAAAGAACAAGCTCTTTTGATCATGTGCCTAGTTTAGTAATACTCTTCCTTTTATGATCTTTTTCTATCCCTGCCTATTCTGTCTTTTATTAAGTTCAAGTTTTTATCACTGCCTTTGTTCTTTGTGTGCTTTAGCTGTAGCTGGTCTGTACAGCCCTTGAAGACAGATACCACTGTGTGGCAAGTCTCCATAATATATGCTCCACCAAAGCTCTCTGCTGCCCCAGCCCAAAGGAGCTTGCTGCTGTTCATCCCAGCGCTGCTCCTATGTGTGTCAGCCCTTTCCTTGTCATGACCAAGTGAAGTCTCTAAGCCCTGTCATTGTTTGGCTTTGTTTCATGTTTGCAATCCTCTTGCTTTGACATTTTCTAGTGCTCTTTCAAAGTCCCATTTCTCTTGGTTTGCCTTCCAAGGAGCAATCCACTGGATGTTGTGTCCTGAGCGAGTGCAGCTGTTGGACTGTCAGTCCCTTTAGTGTCCTGCATATCACTTTTGGATAGGGGCTTTTTCCTCACTTCACTTCTTGACCTGTCCTGTAGCTCCCTGTTAGTATGGGAGAGGTGGAAAGAAAATTCTAAGCAAATTACTGCAATTGACTGAAGTATGAGAATGTGATGTGTGGGTGTGGAGTACTAAACTGGCTAGAATCTCATTTCTTTTTTTTTTTCCTCTTAGGTTAACTGTAATGGCTTCACAATTGAAGATGAAGAGCTCTCTCATTTGGGATCAGCCATATTTCCTGAGTAGGTCGATTTTAGTAGTTTTTAAAGTTAACTTACTTAAAAACAAAGGTTCTCACACATGGGGAAGTAGATTTCTACCAAAACCAATTTAATCAAACAGTTTGTCTTGTTTTAAATATCTTCAATCAACTAATAATATATAGCAAATGAATTGCATCAGGTTTTTTTAAAAAATCAGGTAACTTTGGTAGAAGTTTCTGAACAAGAGGCCACAGTCTCAAGCTGCACCAGGGGAAGTTTAGGCTGGAGGTGAGGAGAAAGTTCTTGCCTGAGAGAGTCATTGGCTGCTGGAATGGGCTGCCCAGGGAGGTGGTGGAGTCAGCGTCCCTGGAGGTGTTCAAGGCAGGTTTGGATGTGGCACTTGGTGCCATGGTCTGGTCTTGAGGACTGTGGTACTGGGTTGGACTTGATGATCTTTGAGGTCTCTTCCAACCCTGGTGATACTGTGATAAAATTGAGCTTGTGATTTGCCTTGAAGCTTAGATTGTGAACTGCATGCAGATTGGTAGGAAATACTTGGCTGGCAGGTTCTGAACAATGACATCATGTAATGATCAAAATGAAATGAGAAGGATTGAAGGTAACTTGCTCTACTCACAATTTTTTGTCTTGACTGAGTGTAATCCTTCACCTGTTGTTCTCTGCTGTTTACTTTATTCCTTGTTCCTGGGCAAACAGTAAATCCCTTTCATAACTTCTTTCAGTCTCCTCAGATGTTTTAAAAACTGCAGTGCTTTATGTTCCTCTGACAGTAGAAAAAAATATGTACAAGCTTCTTAGCTTTAGAAACAAACTTCAAGGTATTACACATCAACTGCAGTTTGTGCATTGGGGAGCACAGCTCTCTTTTAAGGCTGTGAAACATTCTTCCATTTAAGTTTGGCCTTCCCACGTCATGTTGTGGCAAAGGAGGATATTTTCTGCCACTGTTCTTTGCAGATCCCGTTCTGAAAGTATTATCACTGTCTGCTTAGGTTCATTTCCTTGTGAGACATAAATCACTAGCAGCTTATCTGTGTCAGGGTAATCTGAAACTTAACAGTTGCACAGCTAAAGGAGGACCTGATTTTGCCAAGTGCTGCATCAAGGCAGTAGTAGATAGTCCTTGCTGCACAGTTTCTCCTTCTTCATATTTCTTTTCCTTTATTACCTAAGGAAAATAGTTTGTCTAGCATAGGTACCTGAATAGGATGTTGATAGTTAAACTATGTGAACATCTCTGTCAGCTGTCCCATAGCACTATAGAATCATAGAAGGGACCTCAAGGATCATCTAGTTCCAACCCCCTGCCATAGGCAGGGACACCTCCCACTAGTACAGGTTTCTCAAGGCCTCCTCCAGCCTGGCCTTGAACACCTCCAGGGAGGGAGCAGCCACCCTATGGCAGCACTGGCAGCAACCTGTGCCAGTGTCTCACCACCCTTACTGTAAAGAACTTCCTCCTAACATCCAGTTTCAGTCTTCCCTCTGCCAGTTCAAACCCATTGCCCCTTGTCCTGTCGTTGCAAGACCTTGTCAATAGTCCCTCCCCAGCCTTCCTGTAGGCCCCCTTCAGATACTGGAAGGCTACTATAAGAACAGGAAGATAACAACTTGCCTGGTCCTACAGTAATAGGATTTAAAAATCATAATGATTAATTAGCACAACCATTCTCCATCTCATTAGAATAAATAACAGTACAACAGATTTTTCCCAAGGTTATCTTCATGTTAAGCCTTGGAATCAAAACTGTTTACAGAGGGAGGTTACCTCCATTTTTCAGACTCGTTTTGTAAAGTGGTGCTTAACTTTTTGCCTGTTGTTTTTGGTAGTGGTGGGGGAAAAAGATTTGTTCTTTTACTTTTATAGTGTTGCATTGATGAACCATAGCTGTTGCCCAAATGTGATTGTAACTTACAAGGGGACGTTGGCTGAGGTCAGAGCTGTTAAAGAGATTGAGCCTGGAGAAGAGGTAAATGCACAGTGTTTGAATGTACTCCATAAGCATGCATACTAAAAGTAGGGTCCATTCTGCTGTTCAGGATTCATTTCAAAGAGGTGAGAAATTAATAATGTGGAGGAAGGAGCTCTTGTTTCTCAGAGAAGTGTAAGATGTTGTTTTGGAAAAGTTGGTGTTGCTCTGGAGGACTGAAGTGATTCTCAGAGGCAGTACCCTAACTCCTGCACCTGCAGCAGTCACTGCCACCCTCTGTCTCAGTTTATCCATCTGTACAATGAGGCTAAGTCTACTGATGTTTGGCTGGTACTTTGAAATTCCAAGAGCAAAGGAAATTACTACTGCTATAATAGTTCCCAGTATAAAAGTATTGTATTGAAACTGAAGCCAGAATAAACAAGGTAAATGAGTACAGTCCTTTGATGTCTGTTTGGGCAGAGCATCCACAAAACTTGGGGCTCAGTCATAGTCACCTCAACAGCATTATGCTGGGAAGTCACAGCTGAACAGGAACAGCATTATGCTGGGAAGTCATAGATGAACAGGAGTGTGTTTTTTAGGTGGAGTGAAGCTGAACAATGATAGATAAAATTCTGTGAGATTAAGTGAGGCTCTGTGTTTACTTTGAAACTTTCTCAGTCAAATAATGAACCTGGCAGGAAGTCTTCAGCAGCAGAGCTGCTTTTTGCATTTAAAAAAGAAAAAAAAAAAGTTGTTAAACTGTTGAAGAGGATGTTCAGCTATCTGCAGGGGATGAAGATACAGCGCATGCTCTCTGATGATGGAGCTTGCATAGAGTTTCAAAGGCTGATTTATTAATGGTAATTTAGTGGGCAAGGTTGATGCTGATCCAAATAAGTGAAGATTTATATTTGATAACTTTTACTGCTTCCTGAAGTATGTGATGGCAGTTTTGAAGAAGGAGAGAGGTTATTTTTGTGGATTATAGCTGTTCACCATTGTGAACAAGGCGGGTTTAGTTGCTGAAACCAAGGGTGAATGACTGAGGTGAGTGACTTCTTCCCATGCCATTTACTAACGATGATTTGTCTGTGATGTTGGCAGTCACTGCAAATGCATTGTGGTAATGGACAAGGACTGAGCCTGGTTTTGGAATTTTACTGTGGAATCCTGGACATTTTCAGCATGTTGGGGGAGGGCTTACTGTGAGAGGTAGAGATATGGATTATTTACCTTGCTTGCCATCTTTTGATTGAGTTGTGTCTTCGAAGCCGCATCAGTTCTCCAGGATCTCATGGCTTTTGCACATTTGCTTTTCTAACACTTAAGGATTTTATAAATGTGAGCTGGTGGTTTCGCTTGGGCTCCGTGTGGTCTTATGGCCTGTGTCTCCATCTTCAGGTCCAGCGCAGCCATTGCATCACAAACATCTGTCAAGTTTCTGCTGTTCCTGCATTTTGCATGCTTTTAAAACAGAGGCCGGGAGGAGTGTGAGTGAAAGTGTGGGATCACACAGAGCGAGGTGGTGGTGGTGCACTGTATGGAATTACATGCACACTATGCTTTAAAAAAAGAAAGAAACCTTAAACATAGATTGAGATTTCCTAGAAACAAGTAAAGCTGTTCTTTGGGCTGCAAAACGATCAACTGCACTGTGCTTATGACATGTTTCTTAGGGGAGGTTTAAAAACAGAGCACGAAAGCTAGTTGCAGGGGTTCTTTTCTGAAGGAAAACTTAATCATATATGTGAAAGGCCTTTAAAACCTTCCAAAGCAGGTTTTCTTTGCTTTAAAATACTGCTGCTAAAGTAAATCTGAAATTCATTCTCCTACAGCTGGAGCACTGGGCCTGTCTTCAAACATCCCAGAGTCTTGTCCAGGTTTCTAAAGCTACTAATGACTCCTGTTGCTCCAATTTGTATAGGTTTTCAGAAAGGAAAAATTGGAGATTCCAACCTCCACTAAACCAGGCCACAGTAATTTATCCTAGGCTGGATATAATTGTTTTACTTCTGAAAAGGAGGCATCTCTTTGTAATCTGACAGGAGTGTGATAGTTGGGGTAGTTTCCTTATCCACACCTGAATCTTGCTGTCCTGGGTAATATTTGAGGGAGATTCTGTTATGAATAGGAGAGGAAACACTTCTCTGTCAGATTTCATTCAGAAATGTCAATTCATGCTGCTGCTGAGAGACTTGCAGTGTGGGGGAACAGGCAGGTTACGTGGCAGGGACCCACAAGTTGCATGAAAGTGTAATCAACATACTACATATATCAGAACTAGTAGTAACAAATACATGTAGTTACACTGCTTTTCACTGACTGCTCTGTTTTTATACTATATAGGTTTTTACCAGCTACATTGACCTGTTGTATCCCACTGAAGACAGAAATGACAGGTTAAGAGACTCCTATTTCTTTAATTGTGACTGCAGAGAGTGCGTTACAAAAGATAAGGTAATGAAATTGGTTTGAAATTTGCTTCTGACAGTTAAGGCATCTGCATAGGTTCTTAGATGTAATATGCTACCTGGTTTAATTACATTTTGGAAAGCAGGTGAGTAGAGAGCACAGGCTGGGTTTGCTTTTCTGTCTGGAAGAGTTTCTGATACTCATTCTTTCCATTGTAATCATGACTTGTCAGGAAATTTTCTGATAGAGACCTCTTTCAAGTTGAGCTACAAAGGAGAGATGAAAACTTTGTTAAAAGTAGGTAATTATACTGTGTCTGCGTTACCTGGCCAAAAGAATTTAGCTCAGAACTGGTGGGGTTTGGTTTGTTTGGTTTTTTTTTTAAATAACTGAATGTTTCTACCAGTTCCCAGTGACTCTTGCTCAGAGCTTTTCTGAGGTCTGGTTCTGGGATAGGGTCCTGCTGCAGTTCCCAGTTTGGGCATCTCAGTCAATTCTAGGTGATATTATAATACTCCTGGATGATTTGGAGAGCCAGCAGAATCCATGAAACTGCCTTTCCTTCAATGTTGCTGTATCAGTCACCTTACAGATAGCATGGTCACAGCCACTTAGAATCACAGAATGGTAAGGTTGGAAGGGACCTCAAGGACCTCATCTAGTTCCAACCCCCTGCCACAGGCAGGGACACCTTCCCCTAGAGTACAGGTCACTCAAGGCCTCCTCCAAACTGGCTTTGAACACCTCCAGGGAGGGAGCAACCACAACCTCCCTGGGCAACCTGTGCCAGTGTCTCACCACCCTCACTGCAAAGAACTTCCTCCTAACATCCAGTTTCAATCTCCCCTCTGCCAGTTTAAATCCATTGCTCCTTGTCCTGTCATTGCAAGACTTTGTGGTGTTCAGGCCAGATTTATGTTCATTAGACCTCACCTAGTGCCCTTCAGTGGACAAAAGCAGAGATCCTGACAGTGTTCCTTAACACCAAATGTTATTCTGAAGAAGAGGGCTTTGGGTGTGGGAGGGAAGTTACCCAAATGGATGCTGAAACAACTGTGTCTGTGTAACTGTTTGGACCTTTACTGGAAGATCCAGGAGAACTGAACTTTGTGTCACCCCTGTCATTCCAGCCAAGATCAGTCTGATCCTAAGTGCCAGATCATTTCCCCTTTCCCTTACCTATTTTCACAGAGGGTTCCTTCTCAGAGTTGCTTTCCAAACGGACTACACATCCATCTCTACCTCTAAATGGGGTCATCTTTTGTACCTTCTTTCCAAATCATACCTAATGGTCTTATTTGAGGCCATTCTTTTGATGCTGCAGTTGTATTTTTCCCCACAGTTTCCTTGATAATTTTGCCACTGAATTTAACAAAGTCAGGTTTTCCTCTGTGATTTTCAGCAACATGCTACCAGTCACTCAGCCTCCTTCAGCTCTGTGCCCTGTAGCCCTCCAAGTTGACTGCTGAAATAATAAAGGAAAAAGAAATCTGGCAAAAGGAAAAGATTGTCTCCAGATTGCAGCTGACTCTTCATGAAGCAGTTAGATAGAAGGAGAAAGAGTAAATGGAGCTGTCCAGCAGAAATAACACAATATGTGGTTTCTCTGTAGATACAAAGGATCCTTTTCTGTATTTAATATCTTCTCATTTTCTGCGGAGCTATCATTTGGTGGTGGATCTAAGGTATTTGGGCTTTTTTTTTGGCCTTAAAACTAAATTTGTTTTAATCTCTGATCTCTCAAAAGCAGTGAAATTTTCTGTATAAAGTTGCTTTCATCACAAAGTCAGGAAGCCCTTGGGCCCTTTTGAAAGAAAGGGACTGGACTTCATGGAAGTAGAGGATGGCAGATGAACTGGAAGGCACAGGATTCTAGGATTCTCAGCCAAGGCTTTAGAGAAAAAATGCAGGTGCACATTGTACCTTTGTTTTTAGCTTTATTGAAGAGCTTAAGTTCCCATCTGTGTCCTTTGATTGGAGTTAATTTTGTGTGGCAGGTGCACTTTTATTTGTAGGGCTTGGAACCTGCGTTTCTAACGTCCATTGTGTTTCCTTCAGGATAAAGAGAAACTGGAAATCCGAGAGCTGAACGTTCCCCCATCAGCACAGGCAGTATGGGACATGATCAAATATGCCAGAAATGTGATTGAGGAATTCAGGAGAGCCAAGCACTACAAATATATCCTTTGTCTCACCCTGACTCCACTGGCTTGGTGTGTGACCTAAAAAATCCTACCTGCTGCACCGCTTCAGAAATAGCTGCAGGAGAAATACTATGACCATGTGAAGTTAATCTCACTATGGCAAGGCTCTGTGTCTGAAGAGCTGTCCCTGGAAACAAGGCACAGTTTAACATTGCAGGTGCTATTGGATTGTGAGACCCTGTCTGGCTCTCAGAGTGCAACACAGGGTTGTCTTCACACAGCAGGCCAGAGCCAGGCCTGTGCATAGGTGTGTGCTTGTGTTAGTCTGCTGCAGTGTTGCTCAGCTTTGAGAGGCTGCAGCTGTGGCAGATGGTCAGGAGCCTACCTGTCATTAACAGTGCCATGATGCTGACAAGAATGCAGGATTCACTGGGCCAGACCAGGCCACCTCAGGCCTGATTCAGTGCCCAGTGCATGGGGAATTGCGCTCCCTTGCGCTGGTACAGTGGGATTTACAAAAACTGCCATTTTTTTTGGTTGCTTTTGAAGTCTGAAAGCTAGTTGTTTTGTAGAGTGTCTGAGGAGGAGGGGGAATAATGTCACGAGCAGAATACCTCCCACTATAGACCACCTTGCCAAAAAGAGCTCGGGAGTTGTAGCATAGATGAGTTGATGCCTTTTGAGAGAAAAGTGGACTCAGCAGAACTTAGCAGAGAAAAGGACTTAGTACTCCTTCTCTTTGGTGTAAGCAGGTAGATTTTTTTTTTTTAGTCAGAGACCATCTATTTACTGGGTTCCTTAACTACTTCATACCTCCCAGTGAATTACTGGAGATCTGTGAGCTCAGCCTGGACAAGATGGGTGCATTGTTTGAAGACAGCAACGTTTATATGTTACATATGATGTACCAGGCCATGGGTGTCTGTCTCTACGTGCAGGACTGGGAAGGTGCGCTACGTTACGGGCAAAAAATCATCAGGCCATACAGGTAAATACAAGACTCTCTTGTCTTTAGTGCTCTAATTCAGTAATCTGAATAATTAAGGCAAGTTTGGGCAGAGAGCACTTCTCTCAGTATGTGTTGTATAAACATGCTACCCGTGACATTACTACTTGAAAAGGAATGTTTAAATGCTGGGACAGATTCTGTTAGTGTCAAAGTGTGGTCTGTAATACATAGCAGAGGGTGACAGCTGTGCTTTGAGTTCTTAAGTTTGTACCATCTTAGGGCCTGTGCTAGTTCTGCTTAGGGTTTTTAATATCCTAATAACTTTACTGTAGCAGAGCTTGGAATTTTAGCTGCTGTTAGTACTTTAAGGCAATGGAGGTTCCTGTCCCCTCCCAGCCCTTTCTCTCTGCAAGTAGCACAGTGGTCGCTTGCCGGAGAGCAGAGACCTGTCCCAGGGCTAGGGCTGAGCAGCAGAGGGAGCTGGGGCTGAACTCAGCTCTTGCACTCGGAGGCTGTGGGTGTGGTGATGTCTTTGATTTCCACTGCCCTACAGCTGGAGATCTGGGAGAATGTGCAGGCTGAAGCCCCACGTGGGGCAGGGCAGCACACAGCCTCTGTGAGGAGTAAATTAATACTCCCACCAATAAGTTCTTCTGTGTTTTTGCAGTAATGATCTTGTTCATTAGATCCAGCCAGTTAAGTGCTGTATCTGATCCTGCCTTGAATCTCCCCAGCAGATTCTCATCTTGAGACAGGACTGTCTTGCCAGCTGGGGGAAGCACAAGTAAAGCTCTCCCTGTGGAACAGATGCCAACGTAAAGTCACAGATCACTTGGCAGAGAGCGGTGATACAAAGGAGCAGCCAACATTCCCCCCCTACCCCCCCCCCCAGGGGCTTAGTACTATTTATCTTTCCTGGGACTTGCCCAGCTCCTCTGGCTCTGAGCCTGGCATTCCAGGTCAGCTCCACTGAACCGGGCTTCGCTAGTTCAGCGTGTGCATAGAGAACGGCCTGTGTGCTGTACGTGCTGCCAGGGCCCCTGGCTTCCCAGCAAGGACCAGCTATTGTGGAACTCTTGCAGAGTTACTTCTGCAAGAGTAGGGTGGCTCCAAAAACTCAGAACAATGCAGTCTCTTTCTGTAGCTGGCTAGATTAAAGCTGGTGACAGAAAGTCATTGCCATCTGACAGCTGTTCAGAGGCATATGGTAGTTTCAGTGCAATTCCCAATCGACAGGCGTCCCCATCCCAGACGCAGTTGGCACCGGCTCTTGGCAGTCAGCAGAGGGGACGAGTGGTGAATGGGTAGGGGCAACAAAAGGCAGCTTCCTACCCCCCTGAGAGAAGGCTGGGAGCTGGGAAAATGCTGTGAAACTGCCAGGTTTGATAAAGCTGAATCTCTTTCTCTCTTGCAGTAAACATTACCCCTCCTACTCACTGAATGTTGCCTCCATGTGGCTGAAGTTAGGGAGACTGTATATGACGCTGGAGAACAGAATGGCTGGAGTTAAAGCCCTGAAGAAGGTACTTATTTCCTGGTTTCTTAATTAAAAATACCTGTTCAGGCATGGGACCATTGAAACACTATGTGCTTCTCTGTCAGGGAGCTTGGCTTGGTAGGAAATGCACCACATGTTAATGTATTTGGTTACTGCATTTTTGGCTCAGCTTTGACTTTTCCAAAGATGCAGCACAGGTCTGTTCTCGCGTACGGAGGGGTCTTACCTTTCCACAGCGGACTTGTGCTGCAGCAGCTGAACGATGCTTAAACATTTCTGATTCGTTCTTCACTGGGTTAGAGCTGTGCTAGTGCAAATGAAGCTAAACTTCAGCTTCTCACTTGCCAGGCAAGGATAGGAAAAATGCTTGTCTCGGGACAGGCACGTTGTGTTTGACTGAAGTTGGTGATTTTGATATCCAAGTTAAACTAGGCATGCTTCTGGTGGTTATTTGTTCTGGAACCAACTGATTTTTAAATAGCTGAAGGGAATTTAGTGCATCTGTTAATGCTGAAATTGGCAAATAGAGCCTTTGGTTTCACATTTTTTCCTCACCCTTTTTCACTAGTAAATTTCTTACCCTTTTTTAATTCAGTTTTTTCATTGGTCAGTAGTATGTTTCTTGACTTTCTTCCCCTATTGTTGGACAGAAGTTTATTTTAGTTTCTTATGCATCAGTGACTACTGCAGCATGTTATGGCCTGGTGTAGAATAGCATGAAATTTTTTTTTTTTCCTTTTTAGATGCTGTTTTCAGCCAGCAATAACAGAGCCATGCAGCCATGGCAAAAGATACTACAAGAATATATGCTCTAAAATTTAACTGTTACCTAGTTTAAAATTAGCATAGGTTTCCCTTCTAACTGTGGTGTTAGAAGCTTTGACAAAAACTGGGATTTGTGCCAGTAGGAACATGGGATAGGGGGTTGGGAACTGTAAGTAGATGTGTTGGCATAGTTAGCTTCCTAACACAAACATTTTCTAATGACTCACTTCCAAAAGCTGCCTACAGGAACAGCCCAAAGTTATCCCAGCCCCTGATGTTTGGGATTTAGTGGAAAAACAAAGCCATTGTTCTCTGTCAGTTTGCAAGCAGCTTGTCCAGGCCATCCTTTCTCCCTGTGGGCAGGAGCGGGCAATGGATTCATTTCTCACTGCTGCCGAGGTGGAACCAAAGGCTCTTCCTGTATCTTAACAAGACCATAATTCTGTAAAGGAGAAAATGGCTAAATGGTCTGAGGGCTAGGATGCTGCAATTGCTCATCTTATCACTCTGGTCCTCAAATACTCTGAAGCTTACTCCAAGCTTGTTTGTTTCACTCCTGTCTACTGTATCCTTTTATGATGTCTGCTTTTCTTTTTTCCCAGTTGTGGATAGTGGCAGGAAAGCACAAGTCTCTTAGAGCAAGCAGTTGGCTGAAACTGCAGGGAGCTCAGCACAGCAGCATCTGTTTGAATCTGACAGGGTCTCCTTTTTGCCTCAGTGGGTGCCTGAGCAGCTGCTTCCTTTGTAAAGCCCTTGGAGCCAGCAGAAAGTTTACAGGATCAAGTCTGAAATGCCTTAACGTAACTTCTGCAATAGGTCTGCTTTTCAATCCGATGGCTGAGGGATAAAGCGGCAGGAACAGCACTCTGTCTGATACTGGTTAAGTCCTCTGCCAGAACATTCCCCACCCCACTTTACAGTTTTCTGTCCTGGAGCTGGTTGCATTCAAAGTAGTTTTGTCAGGAATATCATTTTGAAAGGTGCTTTGGGATCCTTTAAGATGAAAGATTCATTCTCTGAATGTAAAAACCTTTATTACTCAGTTTTGAATTTTCATTTTATTTCCTACTGGGTTTATGACTACAAGGGGACAAAAAGTAGCTAGAGGTGTCAGACTGTTTCAAACCTCTAAAGAGCGTATTTATAGCCTGGTGTTATATAGGAATCAATTATGTGAATATTTTTTTCCCCCCCCCNAGCACACGGGAAAGATCATCCATACATTTCAGAGATCAAAAAGGAATTAGAGGACCACTGAGCCTTTGAATCTATGCAATCCTTCAAACCTTTATTTAAAAAGCCTTGTTATGGAAGCCTTCAGGAGCGCTTTGAAAAGCGGTAGAGTATGAACGCAGCTCTGTCCTATAATTGGAATGACAAACACACTTAGGCCTTGCAAAATGGCCCTAGCTTCTACACATCTACAATTGCCATTTTCCTTTCTCTTTTTTTTTTTTTTCCTTTTTAAAGAAGCATCCATGGTTTCTTAAAGGTTATGCCTTTTGACATGTGCAGAAATGGCCATTTTTTTTCTGTAGGGGTTTTAACATGTATCTTACTTGGGTAAAGTAAAATAAAGCGGCACACTTACATAGGTGCAGTGGTTTGGTGATGTTCATCCTCACCTACAGAATTTAATTTGACAAATGAGCAAAAGCTGTACTTTTTCTGGTGTTTTAGTATGTGATTCCTCTTTTAACAAGTCATTTTTGTTTGCAGTCACTTAAGAGAAAGGGCAAATGAAGGGGATGGATTCTGCACGTTGTGCAGCACTGCCACTGTTCCCCCAGCCAGGTCAGCTGCAGGTGCATCACTGCTACTGGCAGGAGGGAATTCATCACTGCAAGGACCTGGAGCTCAGCATGTCTTGTTCAGGGAGTGCTGGCACCTAGCTCAGGCTCAAAGGCTTGCATAAGGCATGAATTGTGCAGCTTCTGGCTCTTTAACCCCTTCACTAATTAGAGTGGACTTGTTGCAGAGGACAGCTACTTTTGCCTCCAGTGGATTAAAACTGTTCTATCAATACATTAGCAATTAATTTTAATAGAGGAACAAGATCATTTTCTGATGAGAGACTCCAGGACTTGGCTTTCTCTGCCCATATGCAAGACTGGAGAACTGTTTGGTTTTTTTCTTCCCCTCTCCATTTAGATCAATGGCAGGAGACTGCAAGTTAGATAGGGGAGGAAGAGGAGGGTGAGTGTGGCTGTACAGTTCCAGCACCGAAGCTGAAATATATTGCACAGTAAAACTGCGTGGCCACTCCTTACAGCCAGCACAGCTTACAAAGTACAGTGGGACAGAGAACACATCACCATTTAAGAACTTCACATTTTCTTCCTGGTAAGTACTGCTCTGAAAACTGCCAGAGAACAAGGGTTCTGTCAGCTGCTGAAAGCTTTCATTGCTCTCTAGGCAGAGTACATAAAACTGCACCAGATCCTGTGCTGCCAGAAAACAGAGACCACTTAACTATAGCCAAGCCTAGGAAGAGCGCACCAAATTTTTGTCCTAGCTTTATCTCCTCAAGTAGAACACTTGCCCAGAGAAATGGCATCTTCATTTCAGAACACTTAGCTAGAGCCCAGGTGATATTTCACAACACTATAAAGAATCAGGTTAGCCTACCATGAGCACCAGTGGGAGTCTTGCCCCTGTGAAACTTGGATTTGTTTACAGGAGGTTCTTTAAAACTCACTGTGGCCCTGGCTGCGTCTACCTGGTTAACGTGGGAAAGTAAAGCAGGGGAGATGCAAGTACAAAACCTTAAGCTGGTACAGGAAATAAAACACAAGCGTAGTTTTCCTTGGGGGGAAAAAAAACCAAGAAGGTTTATTGTATACTGTGAATATGAAGGACAGCTTTACCAAAAAAAAAACCTTAGTGACTGAAGCATATAAGAAACTATTTACACAAAGGCAGTGAAATGGGTAAAAAATTATTTGGGTCAATTAATGCTGAACAGAACTTTATAAAAAAAGAGAAGAGAAACAGTGCAAAAATACTGTCAAA
This sequence comes from Eubucco bourcierii, assembly GCA_013396675.1. Lineage (NCBI taxonomy): Eukaryota > Metazoa > Chordata > Aves > Piciformes > Ramphastidae > Eubucco > Eubucco bourcierii. The sequence continues at coordinate 86,284 of VWZE01021563.1, forward strand.
AGTAATCAGTTCTATACACAAGATAAAACTGACAAGCATAAGCTTATGTACTGATATGAATAATACATTAGAATATAAAAGAGCATGCATAGATTTCATTTTTTTTTTTTTAAGGCTTTCAATAGCATAAGGTAGTTCTGCCATTTCAGCCCTGACAGGAAGGAGTGAGAGGCAGGAACTGATGTCTTGTTTCCCCAGAAAATGTGTACATACACTGAGGTGGTGAGATTCAGAGCACTGGTTTTGTGCTGAACTGTCATGTACAGAATTACAGAACAAATACAACAGGAAGCATCAAAATACTGAATTCAAACAGGACAGTAAAATCCAGTGACATAAAACTTAAACATGTTATTTCATTTAACACGTCCCACACGATTACATATGGGAACATTACAGTCATCTGCATATGTAAACTTTTTTTCCTTTGTAAAATAGCCAAAAAGAGGTACTTTACTAATGAGGAAAACATGTCCTCCATGTGGAGCAATCTCAACATGATAAACAGCTGATGAACAATGTTTCTGGCACTAAAGAGTTATATTCTTTTGAAGACTGGGTAGCAGCAAGAAAATAGTTAACATACACGAGAAAGGGAAGTTCTTACAGACATAATGCATAAGGAACTTGTGGAACTTAACCAACAGAGGATGTTGTGAAGGCCAGAGGAATAAATGGTTTCTAAAGAAATGGTCATGTGACTCATGGAAGATGGATCCATCAGCAGTTACAGAATACAGTAAGTGGGATGTAACTTTTGCCTCACCTCAAGAAGCCCCCAAAGGGCTGGTTGCCAGGTGTGCTAGAGGCTGAGCACCCTCTTTTAGATGCTTTTGTATTTCTTCTTCAAGTGTCACCTACCAGCCACTGTCCAAGACAGGATATGACCTCCACTCTGCCACGGAACTAGTCTGTGAGAAGCCTTCCTTTTTTATTCCTGCCTGCCTGCCCCTGCCATGGCAGGAGCTGAGTGTCCAAAACACTCAAGTCTGTACCAAAAGGATTTGCAAGAGTCAAATTATTAAGCACTGTGTTCATTTCAGGGATCAGCTGAATATTAGTCTTTCCTGCACTGCCATCCTTCAGTGAAAGCTGCTACTTAATAGCTGACTTCCAGATCACCCTCCAAAAGCAAAGTACCTGCTGCTGTTGCATGTGGGAAGCTCTCAGCGAGGTTGCACATAAAGGACAAGAAACAAAACTTCAAAGAAATGCCAGCCAAACGATGGCTGAGAGGAACCAACACAACTGTAATCTCAGATACTCTAAAAACACAACATTTAGTTACTTTAAATGTATAAACACTGCTAGTTTTGACCTGTGTGCAATGGTTTGTTTCACACTGACAATGGTTTTATCTATGGTTAAGGATTAATCTCTTGTTTGGCCAACAGCCCCAGCAGCTGGCTGTTCCCTTCCCCAGATCACAGTCCCTGCAAACTGAGGCTGCATGTATAATGTCTGCTTCTCTAAAGACTAGGATGGCATCTGTAGCTCCCATAAGCAGCAGAAAACTCTCTAGAAGGCTAAGAACAAATGAGGGACAACTGCCTTTGGTGTTTTAAATTTGCAACCTTCCTCATGCTGGCACCAAACTTCATCCCCAGACTGCATCAGCAGATTTACATGCATTTTTACATGATATTTTCATGCATGCTTCTCTTTCAAGGCCAATGCTGGTATTTGCTGCTGGTATTTGGAGATGATGCATCCTTTATCCCATGCAGCAGGTACATCTGCAACTCTATGGCTGTACAGCATTCTTTTCCACAAAGAAAAGTAGCAGAACTGACCTCTCAGTGATGCATGAGCTGCTACAGCAGACACCAGCTGTAGAGATGCTTCCACTTTCTGAATATACAGTTCACAAATCGTTTGCAAGACTGACAGCAGCTAATTCAGTCATCATCTCCTCCCAGGAGACTGGTGGGAAGCCAGCTGTTGAGAGTGCAGCATGGGCAGTAGCTGCTGAATTTTCCCCATTGGTTTGTGTGTTATGTGGAAGTATGAGATTGCCCATCAGCATTTAGAATTGCTTGTGGATTACACAGACAGAGCAGCTGTTGGATCAAAGCATAAAACTATTAGTTTAAAATGACCATCTCTCTTGAAGCATGAGACTTACTCATTCTTTTCCAGCTTAGGTTTTGCCATTTGCATTCCTGTCTGTTTACNAAAAAAGCTCTTGAATTCATGCAAATATTTAGTAATATTTGTAGCTGAGGCAACAAGTGGAACAGAAATGTCCTTCAGTATACTTTTTTATAAAGGACTGCATTAGCAATAGGTTTACTTCTGTTCTCACAGATGTGTCTCCTGCCAGCTGGAACTAGTTTTGAGAGAAGGTATTCCCAATAAAGCTAAGGGATTTAGGTTCCCTATATAGCTATACACGACTGAGTTTGTGGGAACAAGCCTCAGGTACTCAAGAGAACAAGAGGTGTCAATGCAGCTCTGGGGAGGATGCCCACACTAACAGCAGAACTCAGCTGTCATCTCTGCCACCCCTGACCCTCTAGAGAGACAACAACAGGCATGAAGTGTTCAGTTAACCAAAACTTTGATGCCAGTAACCTCAATACTATCATTGCTAAGGGTTTAAAGAAAAAAAATTGGAGGGGGGGAGGCTGCAAAATACAGATGAAGAGTGGACAAAAAAGGGAAGACCTACACAATTGATTCTCAAGTCAGATTCTCACTCCAAGTTTTCTCTCAGTCGTGGCAAACCATGCCAGACCGCAATATGGATGCCTTAGGAGAAGACTTTTGGTCAGATATTTTAAGATGCATCTCTAGTCATTGACTGGTGATGCATCTTTGCATGCATTTCACTCCAGACTTTGCTCTAAATGGATGAAATTGGTCTCAGAACCTACCCACTGCCGTGCTTTGGTGTTAAAACCCCCATGCAACTCACCATACAGCATCTCCAAACTGCCCTCTTAAGGATTCTGCTGTTAGAGTCAGTGGGACAGAAACAAAACACTACTGTTGCTTCAGTCTCATGCATTTGTTCCTGCTATGACTAATAAAAAAAAAAAAGATACAAAATGCATTTTCCTGTCACTCCCTAAGAGTTAGGAAATTGTGCCCAAGCAGTTTTGGTCTGCTAGAACTACAGCAGGTTCAAAGTCAGAAGGTTCAGTTCTTCCCTTACAAGACTGTATGGTATTTCAGTTGTAAAACACTGGTTTGATTGCAGTCTGGGCTGGAAAGGAACCTCTGAAGACATGCAGCAGCCCAATTCACTTATGGTGTTAGCAGATCTAGTCAAGATAAAATCTAGCAGGAAAAAATACATTGAAGTCAGATGAAAGGAAAAGTTTAAAATTACCATTCTTTGAAAATGAAAGGGAAAAAGTGAGTCATGTTGGCCTCTATCTACCACACCAGCCATGTTAATTGGAAATGACTGTTTACTACATGGCCACTTACTTGGGTCATTAATAGGCACTGACTTAATTTGGAAAAGGATTTTCAGTGCCATTTTATAATTAATTTTTATCTAAGACACCTATGGTGCATCTTTGCATGACGAACCCCAGTTGTTTAATTTTCTTCCTTTCACATGCAGCACTTTGCCTTCTCTTAACCAGTAACTTTCCTGTGCTCACTGTAGAAACAGAAGGAAACATTTCAGCCAAGAAAAGCAGAACAGTGAGACACAGGAACAGATTTTTTTTTTTTTTCCCCCTCCTGATTTTCTACTTCTCACATCCAAATGGAGCAATGGGACTTGACAGCTCTGAGTTCAAACTTAATTCATCATTAGGAAATTATTCACAAAGTTATAACGAGAGAACTAATTTAATACATTTTGCTTCAAGGTTTATTCCTTGGCTTTTTTCCCAGCTATAAAGCATCTCTCAGCAATTATCATGCAGATGCTGCTGAAAAGACTTTAAATGGTTGCTGCACTAATTTAACAAGAGATAGATTGGCACTGGCGGAAGAAATTAAGAGGAAAACTGAAGTTGATTGAAAATTCAGCTGATCTCTAAAAGGAACACAAAGGTCAACATACTACAGCTAAATAAATTTCTGTGATGTCTTAGTAGCTGGAAGTCTCCACAGGTCACCTCGTTAGGCCTGTACTAGAGAACCAGATTAGCACAGCACAGGTTTAAATACACTGAAGAAACATTCTGGTGCAGAGCCTTAGCTTGGGCTCCCACTGGTTCTAGGAAAAGGCAGGTGTGCAGGTCTCTTTGGTGCTGTAGCTGAGTGCCTGTAGTCCTGAGCCCTTGAATGCTGACCAGCAGTTTGGAGGTTGGGATGCAATGGAGAAGCAGGGATGGAACTAGAAGATAAAATGTATCTGGGAAAAGGATACAAAGAAAGCTGATTTCACCTTGCCAGAGTAACTGCACTCTACCACATGCCCCCAGAGGATGCAACATCTCCACCCTAAGAGATTTCTGAAACTGGATGTGACCCTGGGCAAGCCTATCCAGCTTTACAGTTAGCCCTGGGCTGAGCAGGGCTGGGACCAGAGATGCCCAAGGCTCTTCTCCAGCCTGACCCGTTCTCTGGCAACCTGACAGGATTGCAGCTGAAGCAGGACTGGACTGCTCACAGGAGAGTGGCGGTGTGCAGGGATGGGAGAGAGGAGTCAGTGTGAGGATGGTGCTGGGCCATCTCATTTAAACTACACTATCACCTAGAAAGGTAGGACCAGATGATCTTTGGGGTCCCTTCCAACTGGGAATTCTGGGATTCTGAACTTCAGTGCAGGAACTTTCCACCTCCTACACCAGAAATAAAAGTGTAGGAGTCGCACCACAACTTGCTTAACCCACAGACCACCACAGTGCCCTGAATGATTCATTATCTGACTTCACCCTGCACTGCCTCAACTCTTATAAACCCTTTCAAGGGTTGCAGACAGTAGGAAAGGCCTCATTTAAAAGATCAATATATTGCTTTTTTTTTTCAAGGACTAATCTAAAACGTAATTCTTGTGGAATTTAAGCAGCTTAGCACCCAAAACTCTCTGCTTTCACAACATCCTGTGTTTGAGCCCTCTGGTACGTGACTGGTCTCTGCAAGTACAGAGACTCAGGTCTCCTTCATCCAGGACTGTGTTCTCTCAGCTTCCACTTGTACAGAACTGTAACTGAAGCCATGTATCTGGGTCCAAAACATTCTTAGATGGGAAGAAGCCCACTGCCAAGTAACTGTTCAATTTCAGAAGCTGTGTGGCAAAATAAAAGCCCAGTAAACTAACTCTACAAAGGATTGCTTTCCTTATGGACACGTTACAATGCAGACCAGTCACGTCAAATGTGGTTCAGCTTGAAGATCACTGTAAGTTATACAAGTTATTAAAGTAATTCACAAGTTATTCAAAGAAAAATAAATTATGTCTTGTATAAAATAATCCACTGGAGACTCTAGTAAAGAACAATCATTCCTTACTTTCGGGACAACTTTGAAAAGTGCAGTACATGCACACAGTGTTGTCAAGGGGGGTTCCACCTTGTTCACGAGTAAGGTTCAGTCAGGTCCACAAAGGTGGGCCTGGGATGTTGGAAAAGCTTAAATAAGTCTGGAGTTTTGCAGGAACTGGATGAGCACTTGATAGACAAACTTGTACTGGGCTATGGTCTGTATCATGAACATTCTCTGCTCCCGCAGGTGTCTCAGCATCACAGGAACATCCATTTTCTGTAAAGCACAGGGGAGAAAAACACACCTAAGGATGGAGGTTCATTAAATCAATCAATCATTCTCTCAGAGATCAGTTATCTGATGCAGAGAACTGTTCTGAATGTAGGGAATTACAACCAACCAGAGTAAAACACAGTCTTCTTTTTTCCCACCAGCTTTCATTTCAAGGAGTATTCCAGCAGTCAGGTTACTGCCCAAACAGGGCTTTCCCCAACAAGGCTTATGGGAATTTCTGGACTGATGTATATGAGCAGATTACCAATTGCCTGCCTTCCAGTTGTGTACCACTGATCAACAGAACACATAATAAAGTGTGGCTTCTTCTGGAGTTTTCTCCTGCTACTACATACCTATTTTCAACTCAGCAAGCTAACGGCTAGATAGATACATCACGAAAGTCCAGCACAAAACTTCAACAGTCAAGGTTATAAAGCTTGGTTCTGACTCTACCACTGAGAGCACAAACAGGTGCCACATCCACCTGCATACTGCCCTCAGATCTACAGTCAATCACTGAAGGAGAATCTGAGAGATTTTTAAAACAGCAAGCGTTGGGATCATATGCACAAAGGTCCCTTGGACAAAATTAAAAGCTCAGGCAAATACACTGATCCTGCCACTAAAGGATAAGGGAACTCATCACCAAAGGTCCATAAACTCTTGAGACACCTGACCTCTCACAGCCAGGACTCTGCTAGTAAATAATGCTCCTGAAGAAATACTTCAGTAGAAGTGAAACAAGGACCCAGTATCTGCACTGTGTATTTTGCAGACCTCCAGGCAGCACTGGTCCATTGTCATCTACTTGAACGTCCATTAGCAGCTGGGACACATTAGATATTCTCCAAGGTTGCACCTTCCAGCTTAGTTCCATTTAAAAAATTCAGTCATATGCCCCAAAAATCACAGTATCACAGTATCACCAAGGTTGGAGGAGGCCTCAAAGCTCATCAAGTCCAACCCATCACCACAGCCCTCAAGACCAGACCATGGCACCAAGTGCCACATCCAAACGCGCCTTGAACACCTCCAGGGACGGTGACTCCACCACCTCCCTGGGCAGCCCATTCCAGCAGTCAATGACTCTCTCAGGCAACAACTTTCTCCTCACCTCCAGCCTAAACTTCCCCTGGCACAGCTTCACACTGTGTCCTCTTGTTCTGCTGCTCCTTGCCTGAGAGAAGAAAGCAACCTCCTCCTGGCTACAACCACCCTTCAGGTAGCTGTAGACAGCAAGAAGGTCTCCCCTGAGCCTCCTCTTCTCCAGGCTAACCAATCCCAGCTCCCTCAGCCTCTCTCCATAGGGCTGTGCTCCAGGCCTCTCCCCAGCCTCGTTGCCCTTCTCTGGACACACTCAAGCACCTCAATGTCCTTCTTCAATTGAGGGGCCCAGAACTGGACACAAGACTCAAGCTGTGGCCTAAGCAGTGCAGAGTCCAGGGGGAGAATGACCTCCCTGCTCCTGCCGGCCACACTATATATATATGCTCTGCAATAGAAACCAAAGCACACCAAGTGGGGACAGATCAGGTGGTCCAATGTGAAAGCACATCCCATACCCCATCAAGCACACTGGGGCACAGGCACCCTATAATGGCCCCAATTAAAACCTGTGACACAGAAGCCCATGAAATGAGGTAAAGCATTAGAAGTCCCCGCCAATTTCATTAGGTGTTACCATCACGTATCTGGCATTTAGGGAGCAAAAAAACCTATGCTGGGACTGCATTTTGTCTGTTACAGCAGGTATGTGAGCTACTCAGAAGTCACTGAGCCACGAGGCTCAGCTTGCCATGCTCCAAATCTAAAGGGCATGTAATATGACCCAAGATCAGGGGGACATATTTTCTGTGGCAGCAGTAAATGCAAGCACTAAGACACGTGCTCTTTTTGAGGAAGCTCTCTAACAGTTCAAGATAGAAAGCAGTTATTCCATCAAGCAACACAAAATGCACTTTACAAGGTCAGTTTGTCATTCCAGAAACACAAAAAGAAACACAGCAAGACTTTTGGCTGAGAGGAGAAATGTTACAAGCACCATGCCTGGACAGAGAAACAAATTAAGACTGCTGCTAACGCTTGGAAGTGCAGCTGAGCACAGATTCTGCTTCCATGCACACTGAAGTTTTCTGGAGAGCTTAAAATAAAAATCACACTGCATATCCATTTCTGTCCATACAGAAATCTCCTCTTCTCCATTCTGTGTAAACAAGCCCTAACTCACAGGCTATCACTTTCTGAAAACAAGGCCAACTATTCTGCCACATACTCAACAAGCTGTTATGAAAAGGACATCTCTAGAGAGTCAACAAGTGCAAAGACCTGTGATGAGTAATGCTGTATTACTTTCAAACAGGTGCAAAGGAAAACCTAAGGTTGTTCCAGTTAACTCAGCTAACTCAGAGGAAGCTGCCCCGTGGACTCAGATGCTTATGAAAGCTACACAGTCCTTCATTGAGCAGAGTCGTGTGGAACCTGATCTCACCTGAGCAACTACAGCAAAAATGCAGGCCAGCTTCAGCCTGCACACCATGGGCTTCTCTCAGAAGCTGGGTGCTTGACAGCTCCTTCATTTTCACAGGGCACACACTGATCTGTGCACCTCTTCAACAAGGATTAGGCTCTGACTTACCTCAGAAATGAAAGAAAAAATTGTCCTGCCTATTTGACTTTGCCATTTGTAGTCAACTCAGCATTTTAGCCCAGGTAAGCAGAATCTTCAGACTCACCTCAATTACAACATACATGTCAAAAAAAGACACACAATGCTTTGCTAAGGTGGCATTTGTGAAAAGAAGAAACAAAAACTGTCACTCATTTCTGCCTCTCAGACTAAAAGATCTCTCTTATGAAAACACACTACAGCTGCAATCAGGAGTTTATGTCCCAGTGCCAAGTCTGAAGCAGAAGCTGGTGAAGCAGAAGCTGGTAAAGCAGGGTATCAATTACTTTCTCGTTCTACTTGTCTACAGCAGTAAGGATGTAATGATGTGACATATCACTATACAGCAAGTAACTGAAACTCTATCCCAGCCATCAGATAAACAGCTTTGGACTCAAGCAGCTACTGCTTAGAAGCCAGACTGACTGAAGATGTAGGGACTTAAACATGACTTTCTACCTAAACCTGAAACCTAAGACTTAAGAGTTCTGGTCTTAGTTCCACCACTGCATCAGGATTTTCAACCTCCTTTTTCTTCATTGCTCACATGTTAACTTCAGTAACTTGACTTACTAGGACACTGCTGAGGTAATCAAACCATTCATAAGACAAAAATCACTTAAAATCCTTTAATCTCAGAAAAAAATAATCTTGCTTTAAAATAAATCAATAAAACTGCTGCAAGAGAAGAAACCTTCTCTGTGCAGAATGCACTGCTGCAAACTGAAAACATACCATTAAGATTTTTAAATATTTTAATTAGGTTTTAATAAACCAAAAATATTAACTTAGTACAATCTAGAGCAACAAAGGCCTGAAGGAAAATTGTCTTTAATATTAATGACGATTTTCCCCATTAATCAAGACAACAGAATGCTTTGATTAAGGCACATCAGAGAAATCCCTTATTAATGAGCACTACCATCAGCTCCTAGTGAAGGTGCCAAGAATTCTTCTAAGTGTCAAGGTTCACCCTCATGCTCAGATGCTGTGGCACTGACTTTATCTTCACTTGCTACTTAGCTCCTCTGCCAGACAAGTGACTTCTGTAAACAGCAAGCTAAGGTATCCAGAACTACTGCACAACTGTTGGTGCTTGTTCCTGGCACACCATTAGCAGACAGAGGTTATGATGAAGCACTCACAGCTACACTGATGCTCACAAGTGATTCAGGTATGGCTCCTGTAACTAGATTTTGTTTGGCATGCAGAAATGTCATGGCTGCTATGGGAACAGCAGCAGCAGTTGCTTAATTCCAGGTGCCAGCATGTAAGGAAAGAAGTCAAGCAGACTAGAGTCAGAGCTGTTGTCCTAGATGAGTAGTTCTTAAACTGCAGTCAGCACAGGAAGTCTGCAGTGGGTCCTTTCTATCTGAGCCAGCTCCTTCATTCCCCTTCACCCCAACCCCCAAATAAAAAAGAAAGAAAAACATAGAGCTATGGGATGGCTCCACCTCTAGTGAGGCCCAGAGTTGGAGGAGAGTCATCTCAGCTGAACCAAGGCCCAGAGTTGGAGGAGAGTCATCTCAGCTGAACCAAGGCCAGGATCTCTTGGTGACCTTGTCACTACAGAATGATAAACTGCTGGAGGGGGCTACCTCAGGACAAAAAAAAAAAAAAAAAAAAAAAAAA
>VWZE01021563.1:102356-117585 GCA_013396675.1 Eubucco bourcierii
GAGGAGAGCAGAGTAAAGGGGCAGAATCCCCTCCCTTGCCCTGTTGCCCACACTGCTCTTGCTGCAGCCCAGGACTCGGTTGTCTGTCTGGACTGCATGTGCATTATGCCCACACACTGTCCATTACAGAGCCCAGGTAGGCCTGCTGCCAGCTAGTCACAAGACCAAGACATTTAATTTCAAGTTACCCTTCCTCATTCATCTTGGTGTTTTAGTTCAGAAGCTCCAAACTACTATAAAGTTACACAATAAATGGCTTTCAAATGCCATGTGAAATTTAAAAGTTATCTACAGCTGTATACTTCTTAATACACAGCTGCATTACCAGTCACAGCCTATGGAAGTGTTGGACCTTGTCCAGGTTGGAGGAGGCCTTGAGTGACCTGTACTAGTGGGAGGTGTCCCTGCCTATGGCAGGGGGTTGGAACTAGATGATCCTTGAGGTGCCTTTCAACCTTACCATTCTGTGAAATGTATGTGCATTTTCATGGTGACATGCAAGGGAATTGCTTTAAAAAGCACTAAGACACCAATTTACACACTGTAAATTATGTAGTGTGCTAAACAGATGCAGCACTACCAGAGCAAAAGTTAACCAGTGTAAAATACTGCTTCCTCTACCTGACTGAGGCAGATCTTCATACTGAGGCAGTTAAACAAACAAAACCAAACAAAAATATGTCACTTGTGCTTAGAAAAGGTTATTTTATGAGAGGTTATTTACTATGCATCAGGAAAGGATTATAGCAAAAAGGTGTTTTCAATATTTTAGGTAAAAAGCCAAAAGCACCTTTAGAGCTCTACAGGTATCATTTGACAAAGTGATTACCAGCAATAAAGGAAACCAGATGAACTAATTATTTTGGAAGGTTAAAATGCTTTTCCTTCTCAGGCTAAGATCTTCTAATTCTACATATTAGCCCAAAGCTACTTCTCCCAATGAAGTTATAATTCCCAGAGAAGATTTACAACAGAAATACTGACATGTCCATAAATATCAAGGTGCCAGCAGACAACACTACAAGGAACAATCAATAACTGACAGATTTAACCATGTACTGTGTTTGAGGTGCAGGCCTTTGAATACTTTCAGAAACAGAATCAAGTTACTTCCTATTCAAACACCTGTTCATTAAGCTGGAATGCTTGTGCCTTGACACCTGTATAGAATGGTAAGGTTGGAAGGGACCTCAAGGATCATCTAGTTCCAACCCCCTGCCATAGGCAGGGACACCTCCCACTAGTACAGGGCACTCAAGGTCTCCTCCAACCTGGCCTTCAACACCTCCAAGGAGGGAGTAGCCACAACTTCCCTGGGCAACCTGTGCCAGTGTCTCACCACCCTCACTGCAAACAACTTCCTCCTAACATCCAGTCTAAATCTCCCCTCTGCCACTTCAAACCCATTGCCCCTTGTCCTGGCATTGCAAGACCTTGTCAGTAGTCCCTCCCCAGCCTTCCTGTAGCCCCCTTCAGATACAGGAAGGCTACTCTAAGGTCTCCTGGAAGCCTTCTCTTCTCCAGGCTGCAGAGCCCCAACTCTCTCAGTCTGTCCTCACAGCAGAGCTGCTGCAGCCCTCTGAGCATCCTCATGGCCTCCTCTGGACCCACTCCAACACTTCCATGTCCTTCTAGTGCTGGGGGCTCCAGAACTGCACACAGGACTCCAGGTGGGGTCTGAGGAGAGCAGAGTAAAGGGGCAGAATCCCCTCCCTTGCCCTGCTGCCCACACTGCTCTTGCTGCAGCCCAGCACTCAGTTGCTGTCTGGGCTGCACTCACACTACAGGCTCATCAACCCAGACCCCCAGGTCCTTTTCCTCAGGGCTGCTCTCAGCCATTTACCACCCAGCCTGGAGTTGTGCTTGGGATTGTGTCTAGCATAGTGTTTGTACAGTAACAAATATTTCACTGGACTGAAAACTCTTTAAACCTGTACATCAGCTCATTTTCTTATTTCACACTATGTAGCATTGTCCTCTCTGAATGATGGTTAAAATTTGCAGGACCAATGGAAGTAGACTCCCCAGGTTGTCATGGGAACAAATATAAACTGTACAGCACTAATTGACATCTTGTAGTAGGACTGGTCTGGTGCTTGCATGCTTGTCTGCACTCCTGGGTGTTGGTACAGTATCACTCAGCTTTGAAAGTTAATCCTGAACTGACACAAACTGTCAGATGATGTGGTCTTAAGAACTTTTTGGCTTACTAGATAAATTTCATTACTTTTTTTTTTTTTTCCCCCTCTGCTACAGATGGCAGTCTTTGTATCTTAACAGCAAAGGTCAATGATAAATAGGCAGAGAAATACTGTGAAACTGTTGGGCTTGCAGACTGAGCAGTGGGAGCTGGAATCCTCCAGGCATGGATATTATCAGAATGATATAGGAGTTTTCTTTGTCTGCTGACTTCTGGTCCAAATATCCAGCCTCCTGGCACATGATTATGAAAGGACCATAAATAGTCTGGAGGGAATGGGATGCCTGGAATGTTTACTGCATTCTAATGCCCTAACTGAAGGATATTAAAAATTGAATACTGGGCTGCAAACACACAGCCACACACACACACAGTGCTACTGAGGTAAATTTCACAGATGCAATTTCACCTTCTAAGCAAAAGCACATCTGCTTGGCTTCAGTTAGGCCACTACCAGTGCACAAGGAAAATACTGGCAGGGATCACTGCCATGCACTGAAGTATTTGTGCCTGTGTTCTGGGAAATGTGAGATGCAAGTGTGTCCAACACTGACACATAAGGTAAAACACAGATGCAGAACCAGCCAGGGAAAATTATTTTCTAGCTTAGTCCCGTTTTGTGGGTATAATTTATGTTTGGTATCTCTTGGTTTTGGCCTCCTACAAAGTGAATGAAAAATTCTGGGCTCAGAAATCCATCATCATGGCAACGTCTGATTATGCAAAAATTCAGTATCTGCTACCTACCAGGCTATGTACAAAAGTGATAAAACTGCCAGGATTCTGGTTCAGAAATTGTTTTGAATCAACAGGATTTAACACTGTGAATCACAACTGAAGAGGCCAGCAAGTCTCTTTAGAAACTTCTAAAAGACTCTTACTCCAGGAAAATATGAACAGAATGGTTTAGTAGTTGTTTTTTAATTATTTCTTTTTAATGTGGATTTTGACAATGAGAAAATGCAGACAGCCTTCTCTGACAACAAGAGAATCTATCATCTGAGGGAGGTGGAGTACTGTTACTTCTCTCCAAGTAAAGTGAAAGCCAACATAAAGACTCTGCAAATAGTACTGGAAAGATAAAGAAAAACAAGCATCTGCAGCCACTGCAAGATAGTTCACCGTTAAAAGTGGCCACATTTGTAAGCAACAGATCACAATTTAGCATAGAAGTGATTAAAAATAACAAGGAATCTAAACTTTGAAGCATAGAAGTTCAATGCAGAAATCTCTTTGGTAAGCTGTTGTCTTTATCAGTGCATACTTTAAAAATAATGTCTTAAAAAACTCCTCAACTCTCATCACAAAAGGAAGAAATACATTATTTATGTATGTAAGTACAGTGTCTGGGCAAACATGCATTGCTCATAACAAAATGGATGTTCTTTGGACATGGAAGTGCATACATGAGGCTCTATCCCCAACTTCAGGAGTCATATCCTACATGCTAGTAAATGGAAAAGTATTTCAGTCAAACCTAGTGCATTATTTCTTTCAGGTTGCAACAATCAATTGCAGAGGCTCACTCTGCAGAGGTTGTTGTCGTTTCCCAGTGGCCTGCAAGGTCGTTGGGACTGATAAATCAAGTATGCATTGCCTGTTGTTTCAGGTTCACAGTTGTGACAGTCAGCCTTCCAGTATCTGAATGGGGCCTACAGGAAGGCTGGGGAGGGACTACTGACAAGGCCTTGCAATGCCAGGACAAGGGGCAATGGGTTTGAACTGGCAGAGGGGAGACTGAAAGTGGATGTTAGGAGGAAGTTCTTTACAGTGAGGGTGGTGAGACACTGGAAGAGGTTGCCCAGGGAGGCTGTGGATGCTCCCTCCCTGGAGGCGTTCAAGGCCAGGTTGGATGAGGTTTGAGTAACCTGTACTAGTGGGAGGTGTCCCTGCCTATGGCAGGGGGTTGGAACTAGATGATCCTTGAGGTCCCTTCCAGCCTTACCATTCTATGAACACTGCTGCTGTGGAGGCTGATCCAACTCATTTCCACAAGGTTTAAGAAACAGCATCTCCTTCTACATTAACCAACAGAGATATTCCCCAATCAGCTGGTAGAGGCAGGCATAAAAAACCAAACCAATGCACTCTCTAGCAATTAAATCAACTCATGCATGTTAGTTGACAGGGCACTTCAGAGCTGCTCATAGCAACATGTAGGGACGGTGACATATTCCAAGTTACCTTTTCAGGAGCTCCAGAGTTACAGAATATGCTGCTCTGCACCCAGAAATGCATACAAAGTTTTAACATACCTTCATTTGCACAGCAAAGTTCAAGAAAGCTTTTACCTTTATGTGTGAAGCATTGATGTAGCCTGTGTTATTTTCTTTGGTCGGCACCAGCTCTACTCTGTTCTCCTCATAAGGAACGACTTCCCTGATGCGATTGCGCTCCGTGTTTTCAGGCAAAGCAGCAGTGGTGAAGACCCCATCTGCCTTTTTCTTTGGAATTTGCTCATATTCTGTAAACACCATCCCTTCTTCCAACTTCCTCTTCAAGATCTTGCACTAAGATTTAACAGAAAGGAACATCAGTGCATTAATCACAGTCTCACAGTATCACCAAGGTTGGAAGAGACCTCAAACATCATCAAGTCCAACCCACCTCAAGACCAGACCATGGCACCAAGTGCCACATCCAAACCTGCCTTGAACAGCTCCAGGGACGCTGACTCCACCACCTCCCTGGGCAGCCCATTCCAGCAGTCAATGACTCTCTCAGGCAAGAACTTTCTCCTCACCTCCAGCCTAAACTTCCCCTGGCACAGCTTCACACTGTGTCCTCTTGTTCTGCTGCTCCTTGCCTGAGAGAAGAAAGCAACCTCCTCCTGGCTACAACCACCCTTCAGGTAGCTGTAGACAGCAAGAAGGTCTCCCCTGAGCCTCCTCTTCTCCAGGCTAACCAATCCCAGCTCCCTCAGCCTCTCTCCATAGGGCTGTGCTCCAGGCCTCTCCCCAGCCTCGTTGCCCTTCTCTGGACACGCTCAAGCACCTCAATGTCCTTCTTAAACTGAGTGGCCCAGAACTGGACACAGTACTCAAGGTGTGGCCTAACCAGTGCAGAGTACAGGGGGAGAATGACCTCCCTGCTCCTGTTGGCCACACTAATCCTCCCTGGAACAATGTTTACCACTAGACCAGTCCACCAGTTGTTTGAATTTCAATTTTTTTTCAGTTGCAGTTATCTGAAGAAACAAGACACACTCTTATTTCTACTGAAATAAGGCACACTTTACATTTTTACATTCCACCTCCAACTCTTTAAGAGTGACAGCATAAAAAAAACTAGGAAAGTCAAAAAACTATACCATGCTAAACACAATCCTGGTTCAGTCTAAACTTCTATGTGACTTCACCACAACAGATACTTGCAAAAACTATTTGAAATTATTCTTCTTAGAATCACAGAATCATAGAGTGGTGAGGTTGGAAGGGGCCTCAAAGATCATCTAGTTCCAACCCCCTGCCATAGGCAGGGTCACCTCCCACTAATACAGGTTAGAAGTAGTACAGGCAGAAGTTCATACTGTAAGAGTACCACTGTGTGATGTGGCCCACATTTTCAAAGTGCTCCCATGACTTGCAAGGATGCAGTTTCTGTGGTTGAACACAACACCACATATGCACAGGCAGAGGCTGAGTTCTGTCCTCTGAGTGCCAAACAATGCAAGGCTGCATATTTCTATGCAGAAAGTCACAATAAATTCTTTGCAAATGTCTCTCAAATCTTAATGGCAGCAACTGTTTTTAATTTCTGGAATTCCAGGTACATGCACATACTTGCAACTGCAAACATCAGGAGGCAAACAACTTTTTTTTGGTATATTTAATTATTAATTTAATCCCCTTGGAGATACTAACTGAACTGCTTAGTTGCACTGGAACAGGTAAGATGGTATCTGTGGAAGATCACTGTAGAAAGACTGCCTCATCAAGAGAAAAAAAGTGCAAAATACTAAGATTTAAGGATTGATTTGTATGACATTGTATGGTCATGTGAGATGGTGAACAGCCTCAATTTTCACCAACTTGAGTAAATGTCAAGATGTTGAACACATTGCCAGCTAAGACACACTGGTGATAGCCACAGACCTTTTCCATTAATGTCTCTGAAAACTTTGAAGAGAGTATTTTTTTTTCACATTTCACATTAAGTTTTAACACTACAGAAATTTCATGCTGCTGGGAACAAAGGGAACAACCAACATTTCATGAGGATCCATCTTACCCTCTCATCCATTGGCACCTTGGCGACTTCATCCTGGCTGTCCTCAGGCACTGGAACCCTAGCAACTGAGAGTCCATTCAGTGCTGCCAACATCAAGGGTCTCTTCTGGGCCTCCAGGCCTGCCATCTTCTGCTTTTCTAGATTCTTTTGGCAAGAAAAGGCACGTTTTCATCTCTGTGTGATTATTTATAATGCCAGTAAAATGCTGGAATGTTTTTTTAATCTCCAAAATCTGCAACTCTCTGGCCAAGGAATGCAGATGATCACCATTAGCATCGTAAATTCAAATACCACCTCTATTCTTCCTGTTATTCCTCAAAGGCTTGCTCCTACATGAGCACAGAATTTTAATTTCAAAGAAGCAATCCCAGCATATAATACAGTTTACATGCCATCAAAAGACATACAATCTCAAGCACTCTTCTGCAAAGACTGCTCTGAATGTAGGACACACAAAGCATCACCCTGAGATGTTAAAGCAGCACTACCATAGCCAAGATACCTGGGGCATCTTCTAAACAGCCATCATTTCAATCTCTTACAACACACAGTAAAACACAGGCCATTGTTTCTCTTCTGTGATGGTAACACTGAAAATGAGCAGTCTTCTGACACACTTGGCTATAATGGTGACTTGAATAGCACCCATGACATACTTTGCACAAAAAAATGAGCTTGCATATCCCAGAAACTGAACCTAACAGCAGCCCAGGAGGTATAGACTTTACCATCTTCATGTATCATGTTATGCTATGACATGGAGAACTAGAGTATGCATTTTATATTCATCCTGCTGCCCTCCTTAAAGCACTGGGAGCTGCAAAGAAGACAGATCATCTACAGAACTACCTGAATTGGGAGTATTTTATTCTATTTCCTTAACAGCTCTTTCTGATGGATCTGGAAGGAGAGATGAGCACAAGGGAAGCAGTTCTCAGCATGCATATGGAATCTGTGGTCACCATGCAGGCCAAGCTCAGCTCCCAGGAACACAGCACAGAACCTGAACACCCTCAGACATATGTAAATGGTTTGATTTTTCCCAAAGCCTGTGAATGTTTTCCTCACCAATGGGCTCCTCTATGGCACTAAGTAAAAAAAAACAAACCCAAAACCACAAACCAAACCAAAGCCAAACAACAAAAAAGCAAACCAAAAATCTAAAGTCACTCTGCTTTCCTTTCACACTTTCATAAAGCAGGTTCTTTCTTTGGTACTTGCAAGGTAAAATACACAAGCCTGAGTTCAAAAGATCATCAAATTTCCATTAATATAATGTGTGATCCCTGTGACAAAAGGACAGTCTGCATGTATTAAGACTGCTGATCTAGGCTGAAACCACCTTAAAAGCTTAATGCTAAAGCTACTACTTTACTTTCAAATGAACAAAAAACCCCACCTTCTGACCAAAGACTGATCTGAATGATTACTCAGAGGAAGAGTCCTCAAACACCACCTCAAAGTTCCCTTCTTACCTTCATTTCCACCCTAAAATCCTTTGAATTTCTGCATCTCAGTATGTTCCCTTTCCTGAGATTAAAGGAGCTTGTTATGACACCAATGTCTACAATATTCATTCATGAACGATTATCTTTCTATATTTAAGCTTTATGATTCTACAAGGAGTAAATTCAGTCTCCATGATACAGCTCAATGGCCCAGGTTTGATCCCTAAGCATTACATCAGTGGAACAAGAATGTCTATGTATACAAAATGTCTTTGAATATACAGTAGTATTTACATCTAACTGCTCAAGTACATTATAAGTTCTTTTCTGCCCTGGACCATTTAGATGCTTCACTAATTTGTTTCAGGAACTGTTTTTGTTTCAGATCTCAATTCTGGGGGGAAAAAAAAAAAAAAACAAAACAAAAAAAACCCACCCCAAACAAAAGCAAAAACAAACTCAGGAAAATCAACCACCAAAGAAAAAAAAAACCCCAAACTCCCAAAAACACCCTCCCCCTGCAAAAAAACCAACTATCTGACATATGTTTTTACAGTATCACACAGTATCACCAGGGTTGGAAGAGACCTCAAAGCTCATCAAGTCCAATCCATTACCACAGCCCTCAAGACCAGACCATGGCACCAAGTGCCACGTCCAAACCCGCCTTGAACACCTCCAGGGACGCTGACTCCACCACCTCCCTGGGCAGCCCATTCCAGCAGTCAGTGACTCTCTCAGGCAACAACTTTCTCCTCACCTCCAGCCTAAACTTCCCCTGGCACAGCTTCAGACTGTGTCCTCTTGTTCTGGTGCTGCTTGCCTGAGAGAAGAAGGTAACCTCCCCCTGGCTACAACCACCCTTCAGGTAGTTGTAGACTGCAATAAGGTCTCCCCTGAGCTTCCTCTTCTGCAGGCTAAACAATCCCAGCTCTCTCAGCCTCTCTCCATAGGGCTGTGCTCGAGGCCTCTCACCAGCCTCGTTGCCCTTCTCTGGACACTGCTTTCTGTGACTGCAGTTACACTCCCCAGGGCACTACATCAAGCACCTAAGCCAGTCACTATCTGGTAAGCACCCCTTATATTTCTGTCATTGCTTGCATGGGTACTGAAGCTTTTAAATTTATTTTTTTAATTCTAAATTAATTCTTTACAAGGACTCTCTCTTTCATACTTGACTACATTTACAAATACAACACCAAACAACTCCCCAAAACCCCCAAACAACAAAACAAAACACACACACAAAAAATAGAAAACCCAAAACAATCCAGATGCTCAACACCTGCTGCTTCTCTAATTATGTATCAGGATGTTCAGTGAGTTGGTGGCAAAATAGGCAATCCCTATTCTACAGCTCTCAGTGGTTTGTTCTGAAAACTGTTATATACAAAGTAGCAGGAAAGTCAATCAAAGGGATCATTTGGAAAAACTCAAGTTTCCATCACTTGGATATTAAGTGATACTTCAGTTGGCACCCCTGCAGAGAAGGAAAGCAATGCCAGCCCTGAAACACAGTTTCTCGCCCAACACAGTGGACATGCATCAGACCCACCACGCCAACAGATCTGCAGGGGCCAGGGTGCTGTGCATGCAGGAGGGAAGAAGGCCTTGAGGGGGGTTCTGCAGTTAGTCTCTTTGCCAGCTGGCTGTGTGCTCTGACACCCACTTCAGGCTGGTACTGCTGCCAGGGTGGTAGCATCAACAGCCGGATTAGACTTGGATGTGGCCAGCAGCTGAACCAGAACAAAGGGAGCAGAGAAGTCCAACAGCCCAGTAGCAGCACACAGGACTGCACACAGATCAGGCTGTTTGGTGGCCATACAGACCAAACAAACTCAAATTGCCTGTGGCATTTAACACGACATTTCCCAACTTTAAGCACACCCTATGTGTTCCCCACAGTTTACAATCCAACAGTTTTCTGGTATGGAAACTGATCTGTATGATTACTAATCTCCAAAACAACACTGCAATAGACAAAGGCACTTACCCTCATCATGATTTCTCGTTCTATAATGCTGTCCTCAATAGAAAACATTTCAGACACAGGCCTTTCCTTGACAGGTTCTTTCTTGACCCGCTCCTTCACACTGGTGAGGTCAGGTTCTGAGATAGATGGCCCGAGTGAGGACCCATTTATTGCCATTTGATCAGTTCGAGAGACACTAATGGCTTTGGAAGGCCCTGGTCTCATGGCCTTGGCCCTGGCTACAGCCACAGAAATGCTAACATGATCCTGCCTCAAGGCACCATTGCTGACACTTTTACGAGGCCCTGGATACTCTGGAGGAGGTTTATTTGGTATTCTAGCCAAGGCAGCTTGCAGCTGCGCACTGTACTCCATGTCTTCGTGGAGGGCGGTTATCCGTGACACAGACCCTGGAGTTTCTTCTTCCTCTTCGCTTTCACTGCTGTGTATCAGCATAGTGGCATCAGAGAATGTCTTTCTGTGATGATAATGAGGAACCTGCTGAACTTCATGGCCCATCTGAACCGACTCTTCTGGCTGCACCTGCTCCCGCAAAGTGTTCCTGCGTGGCAGAGGGGCATTTAAAGTTTTTAATGCCATGGCTTCTATGTCGCGTACCATATTGCTGATGACCTCCAAACTGTGGCGCTTGTTCACAGCCGCGTGATGCTTCACGGCCATGAGGGGCTCACTGACCTCCTGCAGTGACTGACAGACAACTGGTGAGCTGTCTTCTTGGAAGGTCTTTACTGAGAGCTGGACTTTGCGAGTGACCAAGTCAGGACTGCTCCCGCTGACATACCTGTGCCGGTGACTTGCCAGGTCTGGCGTGCTGGTGGCAGGACGTGGGCGTGGGTAGGGAGGTGGAGGTCTGAAGAGATAGTTCTTCAACATGTGAGTGGTGTTGTAACTCTGGTTGTTCTGTAGCTGCATGTTAGCCAGCTCTGGTGTGCTGACAGTGTGGGATATGGCACTGGCTGCTGTCTTACTTTGCCCAGTGTTATTTGGGTTCACTTGGTCAGATGGGGTGACAGGCTTATTATAGCCACTACCCTGAGGCCCATATGTGATCGTGTAAGGATGTCTCTCCCGGATCTCAGGCTGACTGTAAACTAGGTCTTCTGGCTGGTTATAAACATGTGTGTTTCCAATGTTGAGATTCCTCAAAGACTGACTTTGGCTATCCACCTGGATCACCCCTCTCTTCATTTGCCTCATGACAGTTTCATAATCTGGAGTCGGACGGTAAGATGGTACTATGATTGCACTGTGTCTGTGGCTGGGAATGTAGTCTGCTCTCATGATGTCACTTCCAGGGATGCTCAGATTTGAGGACATCGGAGATGCCTGGATGAAGTTCTGTGAGCGATTGAGGGAGTTCATGCTGTGGGCACTGCATACACTCCCATTGGGTCCATTACCATTCAGGTAGCTAAAGTCCATTGGACACCTATCCAAACTGGTCTGAGACCTACAGTAGAAAGTTTCTTCGTTTCCATGGAAAATGCTATCTGTGTAAAACAGAGATGAATACATGGACAATTTTAACATACAAGGACTCAGTGTTAACAGAACTTCAGATGCACCAACAAATACAGAGACAGCTGGGTGCACAAGAACTGCAGGGAACACTTGGTCTTAGGAACATCCTTGAGTCACTGAACTAAAACAAAACTACTCACTGAAACACTCCCAACAGTTACCAAAAATGGCAGTTTACATTCTTGTAAGAGATGTGAAAGGGGAAAGAGAGGAAACATTTTTGTCTGGGGAGGCAAGGAAAAAATAAAAGGGTATCTCCTCCCTTGGTATTCTGGAAGGATTCACTGCTGCTGCCACCTTAAAAATCCAATGCTGCTAGCCTATGGTAATCCTAAAAATTCTCATTCCTGCTAATGCACTGCTGTCTGTGATTTCAAGTAGCTGAGGATGGTGAAATTAGAAATCCTACTTCAGATCAATCAACTTTTTTGAGGATCTGAAGTATAACACAGCAGGGAGATCAAGACTCAGGGGGAAAACAAAACAAACCAAAACCACTCCACAGACGCACTAAAGAATATTACATGCTTCAACAAAAGATACTTGAGAGGGAATCAAGATGGTAAAGATGATGTTCTGGATCACAACTGCACCACAAGACTCACCATGTTGAAAATCTTGTATGAAAACAATAGCAGCTCCCAAGACTTTGAAATCAGCTGGTTCTTCAACAATATAGATAAGCCTGTGGTAAAGCTAAGGGGAACTCTGCAGTTGTTGTAAAATTGAGTATGTACCTCTTCACAGAGCCTCAGCTTCACAGTAGAACAGCAATAGCCACTGAGTCAAATCTTCTATGGTATGTCAAGGACTATACTTTCAAAATACCAAATTCTATCTTAAACTTTGTCAGACAACCACAACTGTGAAATATTATCAAGATATGACAAAGAGCTCCTCTGCTGTTAACAGTACCTTAAGGGCCTGAACTGCAAAGAGCAGTAACCTAACAGACCTGATGATGTGTATTGCAAAAGGTGGTGTGGTTAAGGGTGTGAAATCAAGGTGTTAGGGGTTGGGCTCCATTCCTGACTTTTATCAAAGGAACCTGTACAACCTCTTAGAGAATTTGTTTGTCAAACATGAGCATTAAATTAGTTTCTAACAAGGCAGGCAGATGTTAGCAAAACAATGCACAGATCATCTAAATATAGAGGAAACTGTGATTTCTCCTACAGTAAAAGATAATTCCTGTATCCCCTCACTTCACTTCTCTCCCAGCTGGTGCTGCCTTTAACTACCACCATCATACTTCCTATAGAAAGGAACTATTTTTTCAGCTCACTGAACTGGAATGCCAACTTTAAGGTCCATATAATCATGCAAAAACAATTTCAGAGAAATTTCAAAATTGAAATTGGACTTTAAACAGAAGACTCACTGCAACATTAACTATAAACCTGCTTGCTCTCTCCCACCAAAAGCTCCCATTTGACCATAACAGCATTAGAAAAGTAAACCTAAGGGTTAGGAGCTTCTTTGCATATACATAAAATTGAAGGAAAAATATATACTCTCTAAATACCTTGTGAATTATGTGTTTCAGTGTAGTGTTCTCCACACTGGACATGCATAGGAGGCAGTATAAAGGGATGTTGCCTTGGCTGAAATAAAAGCACAAGTAAAAAAAAAAAAAAGCATTAGGAGCTTTGTTTGCCACAATTTTTCCAGCTGAAACAGGAAAAACAGTTCTATGCCCTTTCTACTGAATACTGCTCTTTTTCACCCAGCCAAAGACACGTGGCTTGGCATTTCTTTATAGAACAGAGAATAACATATTGTAAATTGTTTGCTCAATTTTGTCACAGAGCCCAAAGCTGACCAGTTGATTCCTTTAAACTAAACCACTTCAGAAAGCAACATCCAGACTCCCATTCCACTTAGAACTTTTCAAAAGTTTATTAAAAGCCTTTGCCCTTACAGAATTAAAACATAACAAACCAGACACCTAACCAGAACAAAAACAGGAGAGATGGAACAAATTCAAGGACCTAGAACATTGTTATACAAGGAATAGGAGCACATATGGGCTTAAAATAACTTTGCAAATTGGAGCCTTTCTCCAACTGTCTGCACTGCAACAAGTTTATTAGGACAGCAAATATCACAGGATGCAATTCAGCATTAAAACAGCAGGATCATTTGCAGTGAAATCATAGCTGCTACACTATCCACCAGCTTTGTCCAATGGTAAACTGCTGCATTCTGCAACTCCATTTTACCACCTGCACTGTACTGCCCTCTCAGGTGTCACAGGGCAAAGTTTATGAAAATACACTTTGATATATGAAGAAAGCAGAAAAGAAGACACTTTCTTTTAATGAATTATACAACATTCAATCTCATGAATCTGCCTTCCTTTACAGCAGAAAAAAGGTCTTTACATCTAGGCTGCTTCAAGTAGTTCAAACTATTAAGGAACAGTGTGGATGTCTAAGGAAATGGAAACACCAAACAATTTACTTTTGCACGCACATACACGAAATGAGCACCATGCAAATTAGCTACTGAAGAAGAGAGGGTGGGGAAGGGGTTAAATTTACATTGTGTATGTTCACGGCAAGGAGGAGTGAGAATCAAAAGAAGTGGAACACATGTATGAATTCTTGCATACAAAACAGCTGTTTTAAGCCAAAACTGAAAGATGACAAGAAATATTTCTCCTACGACAATTACTTTGGAGAGTATAAAACCTTATTCTCACTGCAGAGTCTGGGCAAAAGAGCCTGCTGCTGACAACCTGAGAAGCAGATCTTGGTCTGGAACAGAGATGTTGGAAAGCCTAACAAATGGAGGGCAGAGGAAAAGTGCAAGAAGAAATGACTTCTGCAGGGAAAGTATAGATCTGAAGCTGAGTTTTCTTTGGGATAGGTAGCTGTGGAAGACATCTGCAAGAAATTAGGGGGTTTACATCTGCAGAATGTCAATATCCAAACTAAGGCTCACTTGGATTTGATTTTTTAAATTGGCTGATTAAACATATTATATTATTATGTTCTCCTACATGGAGAAGGTTTTGCTGGAAAACCAACATCATGATCTTCAGAGAAATGGGCAAAGCCTTACCCCAGATATTCTACTTTGCTTCCCATTTTTGACTACTGATTTATTACAATACAGGACAAATGAATAGGTAGGTGTATAAAGGTATGTACACTGCAGACTGTGCTCTGAAAGGCTGTTTTTTCCCTTCCCAAAGAGAGCTGTTCCAACAAGTTAACAAAACAACTATGAAAAAAGCAGTTGAAAGTTCAACGTGAACGGGTAGCAATGCAGTTCACTTTCCAATTGATGAGCATGCATTCCTCCTCTTGATCTTCCTAAGACTTTTTTTTTTTTTCCTAAAACTTGTTGCATTCTCATGTTTAAAACACAAAGACATCACAAGGTTTATTTTCCCTTGGAAAAAGGAGATTTCCATTTCTTGTATTTAATACAGAAGGCAGCTCTCTCCTTCCCCTTGTTAAGCCACACCACAAGAATTCAAAACAAATTTCACTTCTTCACCTTCGGATTTTTGTAGTGACGTCCAAGGACCAAACAAGTAGATATCAATAATACTATAAATAAACCTCAGAGAATACATCACAATGCCTTAGAAATATGATAAGAATGAAAAGACAAAGAAATCCAGAACCAACAACAGCAGCTTTCCTGCCTGATGGCTGGGAAACCTAGAATTCAACCGAGGGACAACAATGAACACAGGAAAACAGGCTGGGCTGAAATCTGCAAAGCACTTTGGCCACAACAACCCCATGCAGAGCTACAGGCTGGGGTCAGAGTGGCTGGAGAGTAGCCAAACAGAAAGGGATCTGGGGGTGCTGATTGACACCC
>VWZE01021563.1:127960-147561 GCA_013396675.1 Eubucco bourcierii
GAATATTTACAGAAATATACAAGTTAAAGGTAATACAGCAACACAACTCCCCTCCCAGAAATCAGAGACCCCAGGAGGGGCTCCCAACCACCCTTCCACCTTCTCCTCACCCCTGTACCTTACCCCAAGGTTTGCCTTGCGTGCAAGGTAAATTAGGAGGATCAGCCAGGGGGGTTAGAAGTGGTTAGTGAGGATTAATCAGCAGAGGAGTCAGAGCCCAGAAGCTGCTAGATCGCCCCAGCAACTCCTGTTCAAGCAAGCAACAGAGAGAGACTGACTTATCTAATGTTTTGGTTAGTGTTCCCAAACAATTCTCCAGCAAGCCTATGAGTGAAGCAGACATCGTGATGTTTTCCTATAGTGTAATTTTGTCTATTAAAATATTCCAATTAGCCTCAAATCAGCACAACCACTGAAACAGCCCTCAGAGAAAATCAAAGAGCATCTCTGCTTCTCAAGTGAGCAGGTCCTAGTGTGGATCAGCTTCTTCAGTGTAAGGGATTTTGGTGGAGAAGTAACACTACAGGTCTAAGACATCCTCATGCTGCAATGTCCGTTCTAACTACCAGCAGTATTTCAGCCTCCAAAACAGAAAAACAAGTCCTGTCTCTTTTGGACAAACAGAGCTTGCATATGTTCCAAAGGTTGCTGCAGACTTCTGCTTCATTTGATTCAGAGGTTCCATTACAATATGCATAAACATACCTTCACAGGGAAAATTTCCTGTCCAAACCCATCAAGGCGTTCCACTTCATTGATGTACATTAGCTCAGCCTCTGCTGCTGTAATGCCACTGCAATTAGAGTAATAAAAGGCATTAAATAGTTTCAATATTACATGAACGCCAAAAAAGAAATACTAGTGGAAAAAAAAAAGTAAGGTTCACAAATCGCTTTAGAAGACACTTTACTGCCCCTTTACTCTGCTCTCCTCAGATCACATCTGGAGTCCTGTGTGCAGTTCTGGAACCCTCAGCACAGGAAGGACATGGAAGTGCTGGAGCGGATCCAGAGGAGGCCACAAGGATGCTCAGAGGGCTGCTGCAGCTCTGCTAAGAGGACAGGCTGAGAGAGTTGGGGCTCTTCAGCCTGCAGAAGAGAAGGCTTCCAGGACACCTGATAGTAGCCTTCCAGTATCTGAAGGGGACTACAAGAAGGCTGGGGAGGGACTATTGACAAGGTCTTGCAACGACAGGACAAGAGGCAATGGGTTTGAACTGGCAGAGGGAAGACTGAAAGTGGATGTTAGGAGGAAGTTCTTTACAGTGAGGGTGGTGAGACACTGGAACAGGTCGCCCAGGGAGGTTGTGGCTGCTCCCTCCTTGGGAGGTGTTCAAGGTCAGGTTGGAGGAAGCCTTGAGTGCCCTGTACTAGTGGGAGGTGTCCCTGCCTATGGCAGGGGGTTGGAACTAGATGATCCTTGAGGTCTCTTCCAACCTTGCTATTCTATGATTCTACGACACTTTGGAGTTGGTGCTAGAAACGCACAACACAAAATCAATTTTCAAAAATAGGATCATCACCAGCAAAGAAAGGAGTTTTACTGACTGTTGCTAAGGTCAGGTACAAAGCCCAATTCAAACCTCAAGAAGAACAAATTGAACAGATGGCACTACATCAGTGCTCCAGGTCTTATTAAAACAACCTATCACATCAGGTTGTGTCAAGTTTTGGATGGCAAATTGGAGACATATGGGTCCTAATCTGCAAAAATAATATACAAGTCCACTGAAGTTTCTTAAAATTACTTAAAAGGGAAGACCTACATTTTCAAGTTGGTTGTTGAAAAACACAGGTGCTAAATCCAAATGTTGAGCAGATTCTCTTTCATAATAGAGAACAAACCAGCTGAAAACTTTTACACACATGTCTACACATGCTCCTGTCACAGCTCAGGAATTCTGACAGATCTCTGTTCTCAAAAGCAGGTCAGAATAGATTGCAGGTTGTTCCAAAAGAAGGCCACTATTAGTGTTTTTCTTCTTTGCTCCTCCATACTATAACTTACAAATATAGAAAGCAGGTAAATACTTTAAAGGAAGAGGGGAATAAAGGAAGGGGAATGTGATCTACCTGTTGAAATGAGGGTAAGATTTCATTTGTGTTGCAGAAATGGCATTAAAGTGCACAATAGGAGAGGGAAATCTTTCCTTCCAATTCTGTTAGTTAACAGAGATGACACAAGCAGCCCATGTCAGACAGCAAAGAACAGAACCAGGCCTGCTCATGGCCAGCTTGGAATTTAGCCCTTTGGTTGCATCAAAGGCCCAAGCTTGCATTGAAACTCAGACTGAGAATGGCCTTAGACTCAACACTGGTATTTAAGCCTTTAAAACCATCTTCTGTCATAAAATGGAGAGTGCTGCACCCATCACATAATATTCCTATAACTTTTCATATAATAAAGCTTTAAGTGCAAATTCATAATATAACATAAAAGATTATTTCCAAGGACATACAGGCACTGTCATTTTCCTAAAAACAGCAGAGACCTGAACACTTCCACTACCAAAGCAACTAGGCAACACAAAAGAAGCCTGCTTATGAAGAAGGTATTTGTAGCCAAACACTAATACATACCCTCCCACCTCATTAATACCACAGTGTACCTCTTCTACAAGATTTAGAACTCAACTCCTGCTATTTTCATTCCCATCACACAGACAGAGTGCATTTCCTCCCTCTCTTGAAAGACAGAAAACCTTCAGACAGACCCTGAGACCACTCAATCAAGTAACAGAATCTTTCACAACCAGGTTTTTAAATGAAATTGAGAAAGGAGTCAGCCACATAGCACCATTAGTGTTACACATGCTCATTAAACCATACCATGCAAATGCTTGTTTATTTGGGATTAACTTCCTCGGCCATTTTATGTTCACAAGAGCCAGATAATCTTTTGCAACAGACTAATTAAAAATCCTGTGAGATGTAGCATAATAGAAACATGAAGATAGGCTAGTTTGTCAGAAAAGCATGGGGGAGAAAGGGGAGCAACAGGAGGATGATGACAACAAAAAAAACAATCTGAACCTTAACACGTGAAGCTCACCTATGAGTTCGGTGCTCCTGAGCAACCTTTTGAGTCAGCTCCTCCAAAACAGCTTCATCTTGGGTCCAGTCCTGTAGGAACACGAAGTAGCATCAAAAACCAGTCATCAAAAAAAGAGAGACAACAAAATGAAAGGCAAGAATTACAACAGCTGATAGAATCATAGAATCATAGAATGGTAAGTTTGGAAGGGACCTCAAGGATCATCCAGTTCCAAACCCCTGCCATAGGCAGGGACACCTCCCACTAGTACAGGTTACTCAAGGTCTCATTCAAACTGGCCTTGAACACCTCCAGGGAAGGAGCATCCATGACCTCCCTGGGCAACCTGTTCCAGTGCCTCACCACCCTCACTGGAAACAACTTCTTCCTAACATCCAGTCTAAATCTCCCCTCTGCCAGTTCAAACCCATTGCCCCTTGTCCTGTCGATGCAGGACCTTGTCAATAGTCCCTCCCCAGCCTTCCTGTAGGCCCCCTTCAGATACTGGAAGGCTACTATCAGGTCCCCTTGAAGCCTCCTCTTCTCCAGGCTGAAGAGCCCCAACTCCCTCAGCCTGTCCTCATAGGAGATGTTTCAGGATTGTCTCCTGTTCATGCTCTTACAACAGGTAGTTACAAAGAGAGAACTTATTACCAGCTGCGCTGAAAATACAGAGCACAGGATGCTGAAAATGCTCAAGGAGAACACAATCACCTGATTTTAAAGCCTTTTTTTTTTTTTTAGGGGAGGGTAAAGGGATACTGTTAAAAATAGGGGTAAGGTGTTTATTATTCCAAAACAGAAAACAAGAGTATAGAGGATGGATAATGGACCTTTACCTGCATGAGGATCAACCAAGTCTTCAAAAACACTTGGAAGTGCATAGACCATGAAAAATGAAGTCATAGAGATTTTCTGCCCTACAACCAACAGGTACTCCCTCCCCCATATTAAAAGGGATTAAAAGTTTTGCTACCTCTTCAAATACATAACAAAACATCTTTAAAGCTACAACCCATTCTGAGCAGAATTTTGTTGTCTTATACAAATTTAATAACGCGTAGTAGAAGCAATGCTGAAAGAATTTGGAACAAGTTAATAAATCTGTTCATAAATTCAAGGTAAAAGGGGGGAAAAAAAAAAAAGGAAGTTCAAAAATCTTTCTTGCAAAACCTCAAAGTTCTTATTTCTAATTTTAAAAAGCCTTCAGGCTGCATGTAGTGTACTGAAATACACTGCCTGTTTCTTGCTCAGTGGGGCCCTCCCTCTCATATTTGCTTCTGCCACAAAAAAATGTGAAAGTGGTAGCGTGCTAATGAAAAATGGCATAGTACATGCCTATGCACAGCTACACACCTGTGGGGTGTACTGTGTACATAACTTTGTTCTTTTCACTGCTGAAGAAATGCTATTTGACACACACTGTAGCCTCACAAGATCAAACAGGGCAAATGTAGCTGCCCCTCCCTCAACCACCAGCTCACTTGGCTAACGAATTCGCAGCAACGTTCTTGTTGGAGGCTCTTTCTATGCCCAAGATTCACTCAAATCTTTCCACTTGCTGCAGGACTAATTTTTGTCTGCAGCTCCTGGCAACTGTCACTGAACTTGGAGTGCAATATTTACTATTATGTTATCCCATCCTCCCCAGAAAAGCAAAGACAGGTCGTTAAAGAAATGCGTAGAGAAACAGCTAATTTAAGAGTAGGCTTCTAAAGACTGCAGGAAGCAGACACTTTGTTGATCTTGTTAAATTTAGGAACAGCAGCATGGATGAAAGGCAAGATACCACAAAATGAGCACATGCAAGACACAAGAGAGCTCACCACAACACCATGTAGGCAGCTGACTCAAAAAATGAGGTTCTAGAAGATGGGTGCAAGGAATAAACTACTGAATCACTTAGAAATTAACCCTCTGAAAGCTCATCTAGTTGAAATCCTCCCCTAATTTTTTGTCATCGTTTTTGTTTGGGTTTTGGTGGTGGTGTGGTTTTGTTAGCTCGAGGGCTTTGTTCATTTGTTTTTTCTGAACAGAAAAATGATGCCAGCATCTTGAAAAAAAAACCTTGCAGAAGTTCAGTAACTCACAAAATGCTTGATAACACATTTTCTTTGTCTACATTTGCAGTCATCTTCTTTCCCACTTAAGACTATCATAAGCCATCAACAAGACCATCAGTTACTTATCAATAGACAAAGGCAGCCTACCAAAGAAATCCTGTTCCAGTAGTCAGGCTAACAGCAGTTTCTTAGTGAAAGGCCAATAGTGAAGCCAAATTCCAGTTATACAGGGCATATTCAGATCTCTACACATTCACTGATTCCCCTTCCTGCTCACTGTTTTTCAGGTGCTATTGAACTCTTGTCTACCACCTCAAAATTGCACTCCCACTCCAAGACATTGTGCAGCTATCACTTTTTTGGACTTGAGAATGGACTGTCCAGTGCAGTTTTGTATAAAGAGTGCTGGTAAATGAGATTAAATGCTTCTGGAAGAGTCTTTCTCAAGCCTTCAAAACACAGTGAGATGATTCATTCTCCTACTACCACTCCACTAATTGCAGAGGTAAACCAGATTATCTCAATTTCCACAACACCACTCCACTTCCACTTCTTTTTTTTTTCCCCAGTTAGAAATAACTCCATGATCTTTTACAATTTATGAATCTTATAGTCTAGATTTGATGGACTTGTTCATCTAGGGTAAAGCCAAGCTCAATCTCTGCAGGTTTTTTTTGGTGGTTGTTTAATTCATTCTCCTACAGAGACGCAGTTTCATAGATTGCAAGTGCTTGGCATCTGTCACCAGACTTTCTAACATCATTAGTGATCCAAAACACTTCCCTCAGCATTTAAATTATTTGCTAGTTGCCAATGTAAGTTTAAAACAAATTTACAGCACAGGCCCTGAAGAACATTTTGCAAAGATTCATTTAAAAAAAAAAAAAAAAAAAAAAAAAAAAAAGGATTCTGTCTAATACTAAGTTCACATTCCCCTGATTAAAAGCTTCATGTGTCCTGTGACTACACCAGCAGCTCTCATATCCACTTGTTATGCCATGTTACTAATACTGCACTACTGCTAATATACAGTTTTTTAAACAGCTGCACATACTTTCTTTTGATTCAAAATACTTTTTGTTGTTGTTGCTGACATCTGTTCCTAATGGAGGCATAACAGAAACTGAAAAAGGGCTACATTTCCACAGCATATATTCATTCAGATAAAATCATGATCGTTGCAGGTTTGGGGGAGACAGTTTTACTTCTGCTCCTAATAGTTCAGTGCTGATGCTTTTACTCTGTTATTAACTGTATCTCTGTTATCTCTGTACCTCTTGTTAATAATTTCTCCATGCCTCAAAGACCACAAAAGAAGGGAATGAGGAACTCACCATAGGAAACAAGACATACTCTCGGAGGAAGTCATGAGATTCAAACTGATTATAGTCTCCAAAACCCGCTGGAAAAAAACACCACAATTACTCATTTTAGCACTTTCCACACATGTTGAGACCCCACTCAACCTTTGCACAGATGCTTAATTTCAAGTGGGCGAGCCCTCTCTGAAGCCACAACTCAGCAGAGATTTCTGATTGTACTTTAGCTTTTAACATGGTGGTCTGAAAATAAAAGTGTTATTATCAGAGATCAAAAACCGTCTGACAAGTAATTTTTCTCTTTTGATCCCTAATATTATGACCATCTGTGATGTTTAACCAGCAGAAGTGCAAAAGTTTCTTTTTCTGCACCCTTCATGAGCTAGTATCATCATCTAACAAGGCTGAGATTGCTTAGCCTCTACAAAAATGGTGCATACTTTTTCTTCTCCAACATTTCCAAACCTGAGCAGGAAAAAATGAATCAATGTACCTCTGTTACAGTTCTACAAAAAAAGATGCTTCATTTTACAGTCAAGGAAGTTAAAATCCACTAGAATTTTTAAGTCTATTAAAAATTGTCAAGAGCCAACGTGGTAGGAGGTGTGAGTCTTACCCTCTTATAGCCAATATAAGAGTAAAGGTACTGTGTCCCTTTAACTCACTGAGCTCACACCTTTAAATCTGCTTTTCAATGACTCCTCTTTAAGGGGTACTCACCTCCATGCTCACATTCTCCCCTATGTTTGGCTGAGGATTCTTATCTAAATGTCCTTGAAACTTTTGAGAAAAGTATCCTAAAGGCTAAACTACGTTAAAGAAATACAAAACAAAGTCTATATTTATCTGTTAAATGCACAACAGCTTATATCAAAAGAATATCTTGCCAGGAGGTTTTGATTTTATATTAATTGAACTGGATCAAACACCATCTACAAGATTCTCGTATTATAGAAGCTGGAAATCCCCATCACAAATCATATTATCTAAACATTCTTTCAAAGCTTCTAGACAATTTCACATACTGCAGGATGCCAAAAAAATGCAGCTTCATCTTGTTTTCACCTCAGAGTTATGTTTAAACATAAACAGAAAGAAATCAAAATGGACATAAAACAGAGACTGTAAGTTTAAAAGAAATAAGTATTTCAAATACCATGAGTTGCATCACATGAAAAGGACAAAGGGAGTAATACAAGGGCAGGAATAAAGCAAACAAGATTAGGTGTAGCATTCTGATGCAATGGTCTTTGAATTATAATGGATTATGTAGAAAATTCAGAATGAAGTGATTACAAAGTATCAAACTAATTTCAAAGACCGACTCATTCTCAGTATTAGCAGAGCTGCAAAACCACAGGACCAAGTGAAATGTATTCAGTATCTATTCGGCCCTAATTTACACAGTGCAAAGACTTCATTTACTTTATTTACACATTTAAACTGCAAAATTCAGTATGAAATTTTATTCACATATTTGCCTTTATCAATAGAACATTTCAGGACCTGAGAGGAAATGTTTTTTCCACAATTTTTAACAACTAAGATCCTAAACCAGACTTTCTAATGTCTAAGGAAGATCTTACCAGCATTACTCTCTTAATTTTCAAAAATCAGACCTTCATGTGTGCTGTGTATATACTTCTCCCTTTCTTCTTATCAGAGGACATGCCCAGAGCATGACTGCTGGAAGAATGAGCAGGTAGAAGCCCTGCACTTGGATAAAGTATGTTTTAGACTATCCACAACTGACTATGAGAACCTGAAATGCTTTCTCCAAATACAGGGCTGCTATCTCTGCTCATATATATTATATGATCCCACTCTTACTAATATCCTTAGGAGGCTCAGAATAAAATTTGAGAGGTACTTCATTACTCATAACTCACATAACAATTATGATCATGTGTTCTTTCATACTTCAGATAGTACTATACAGCAAAATGAGTTTTTAATTAAAAACAAAATTAAAGCTGCTGCTAGGCTCTTTGATGTAATTGCATTTCAAACCAGAGAACACGAAGCAAATTCATTACTGCAAAGTACTCCGTGGTTGAGTTTGGAAAACTTGGGAGTTTTGTTCAGGTTCATTTATGTGGATTTTAGAAAGAGGGATGATGGAACACTGTGAAGTGTCCATCATTCCCTCCCCAAGAGCGCAAATGTTTCATCACTAGCAGTCCACCTATGCACTTTTAAAGCACTAGAAAACCCAGCTGTCCCGAGTAGAAGCCATGAGGCCTTAGTGGCCAGGCAACACACAGAACAAACCAAAGAATCCCATGCTGTAAAAGGGCCATCAGGTCGTGTCATCTTACCTTGCACTGCCAAACCAGCTAGTCGAATTCCCTGCTCCAAGGAAGAAAGTAATCGGCCATCGAGAACATCCTTCTTCACTTGTAGGTAATACTGGTATCTAGAGAGAGAGAGCACTAATTAGAACATCTACCTGTTTGTATGTTTTCCAAAGAACAAAAGATTGCTGAAAGGAAAAAAAGTTCACCACAAACAGGTCAGGTGTTTAAATAGTCTGTACCTGGTTTCAGATTATATCACATTACTAAAACAAATCAATATGATGCCCAACATATGCAATGCTTCCACGTGGATGAAAAGGAAAGTGAGTTCTAACTTGTGTTTCCTAGGCTGCATAGAAGAAAGATATCTGCTCCTCCACAGATTTTGTTGAGGTACTGAAGACCATGCAATTATCAATACAAAACCAGGCTATTCCATATTTCTTTTTTTCTTTCCCTCTTTGTCTTTTTTTCTCCAGTGTGACTTATTTGATAGAAGAAATAGAATTTTAGCCATGTATTTTGATCTACTGATACAACTTTGTCCCAGGCTGGGAACTATAAGGTTAAAAAGAGTCCTCTGGGGACTGGAAGATTGTTATTCAATCCCATCATTCTGCCATCTCTTCATAAGCTCACACCAAGGCCAGTTTGTTCTCCTTTCCTCCCCCTCCAGCCTCGTGTCGGGCAGGAGCTGCGTTATCGGGACAGACATGTAAGGATAGGCCTGGTTTGGGGCCTCCAGAGGCTGTGCTTAGGTCTCTTGGATGGCAGAGGCATGGGATGGGGGAGGATTTGAGCACTGGGGATGACAGTTTTAGTTTTGGGTTAGGCTATAATTCAAAGGGTTCACTTATGGATTCTGTATCTGCTTTGTAATTTCTATCTGTAACTCTCTCCAAATAGAATTCTGTTTGTTTCTCCTATTCATTTGAGAGCTTCACTCTGTCGGCTCTTTAAGCCCACGACAAGCTTTAACTGTGGCCATTTTAATGGACATCTCTCATCTGTAAGGATGACTGACACACAATATCATAGAATGGTAAGGTTGGAAGGGACCGGCATGGGATGGGGGAGGATTTGAGCACTGGGGATGACAGTTTTAGTTTTGGGTTAGGCTATAATTCAAAGGGTTCACTTATGGATTCTGTATCTGCTTTGTAATTTCTATCTGTAACTCTCTCCAAATAGAATTCTGTTTGTTTCTCCTATTCATTTGAGAGCTTCACTCTGTCGGCTCTTTAAGCCCACGACAAGCTTTAACTGTGGCCATTTTAATGGACATCTCTCATCTGTAAGGATGACTGACACACAATATCATAGAATGGTAAGGTTGGAAGGGACCTCAAGGATCATCTAGTTCCAACCCACTGCCATAGGCAGGACACCTCCCACTAGCACAGGGCACTCAAGACCTCCTCCAACCTGGCCTTGAACACCGCCATGGAGGGAGCAGCCACAACTTCCCTGGGCAACCTGTGCCAGTGTCTCACCACCCTCACTGCAAACAACTTCCTCCTAACATCCAGTCTAAATCTCCCCTCTGCCAGTTCAAACCCATTGCCCCTTGTCCTGTCATTGCAAGACCTTGTCAACAGTCCCTCCCCAGCCTGCCTGTAGGCCCCCTTCAGATACTGGAAGGGTACTCTAAGGTCTCCTTGAAGCTTTCTCTTCTCATGTAGTCACTGATCTGCAGTAACTAACCACAAGACAAATTTTTTAACCATAGCAACAGAATTCAAGCATTTCACCTTAAATCTGCAATACAGTAGATTAAAATAAACAAGAAGCTTTCCACATAGAGCTTAACAAGGTACTCTCCTTCTTGATGCATCCCTTCCACCTGCTTAATGGGACCAGACCTGCAGCAGAGCTGGCCAAAGCAGCAGAGATAAGTGCTGATCCCTCCAGAGTATCAAGTTGAAATCCAGTGGAGACAACTCTAAGTGAGTTACAGTATAGCCACAGTCCACCACACCTGCCCTCAGTCTCATGCACCCAGCCCCAAACTTACTGGTAGTAACAGATGCACCTGGGTGACCCAAGTTAGGGAAACCTTAGAAACCAACAAAGGGGTTTCAGTCTGTGACCTGAAATGTCAATCTGGCTGCAGCTGAACCAGGTTGTGAGGTTATTGCTCCTTTCAGCTGGATGTCTGCTTACCACCCCCAAGCCCCACAACCCCCCACCAGGACACAAAGGACATCCATTTAATTTGGCATGGATTTAAAACATAATTGCCTGAATCATAGAATGGTAAGGTTGGAAGGGACCTCAAGAATCATCTAGTTCCAACCCTGATAAACTGTGTTAGAAAGAAATAGCACACAAGCATACCAGCCTGACTTGGGAGACTGCAGTATCTGCAAGTTGGACAGCAATGAGTCTCAGAAAGACTGGAGACAGTAAACTGTCTGGGTTCACCTTCAACCAGCACACTATATCTGACCTTTGAACCCTTGGCAAGAGAAAAGAAACTGTTCTGGTCTTGCTTTATTTTAAGTCATTTTCCCAGTCCCAACAGGAAAGGAGGAACATTGTTACCATCACTCATATTACAGAGACTGCATTGCCTACACTATACTCACAAATATTGCCACTTAATTCACTGTGGAGCTGTTAGGAAATCTCTCTGTGCTTGAAAACCAACATAACCCAAACTGTGCTTTGAGGGCTGTGAATCAAATGCAGCATTTCACATTTCTCTTCAGTTAACTCTTCCATCAGTGATGTGAGATGCAGTAACTTGCCACTAGACAGCACCAACGCTCTGACCAGACCAGCAGTCTCAAGGCATCCGGGTGTTCAGAGCCTACAAATACCACATGGCAGAGAAATCCTCTGAGGGAAGGTCTCTCCACATATTCTTCAGGTCTGAGAAGTTCCCTACAGAGTTCACAATTTTTACAGGTACTAAAACATAATTGCTAAGTTACTGGGTTTTAGGTTTTCTCTTCCCCTCTCTCCTCAACAAAAGGCAAAAGAATATTTCTCAAATAGTAAAAATATAATCTCAATTAAATGCTTATATTTGGCTTTCATACAGCATAATGGTGATTTTGAAACTCAAACTGAGTGGGAGTGTAAAAGGCATAAGGCTTCTCAGCTTGAGCCATCCACTTCAGCCCCAGGTTTCACACTTTGCCCAAGAGACAAATCTTCTCTTTCCACTTCTTTGCAATGACTAAACCTGAATTCTGAAAACACACACACACACTTTTATACAAGCTTGACATAAGCTGCTTTATCAAGTAAGCAGGTGAGCAAGTGTTTGCTGAATCTCTCTTTGAGACTTTGAGTCTTTGAGACTTAATACTCCTGAAAGTGGTCTATTTATGTCAGTGCTACCTATGTGTGCATATGTATTTGCATATGCATATATGAATTACATATTCTAGTCTAACAGAAGTAAAATCCAGATCTGCTATAAAATTTGAGCTATTGATAAAACAAAGTTAAGAACTACAGCAAAGTCAAAATGATGTAAAATCTTACAGTGATATTCTAGCTTCACAGAAGTCAAGAATGTCACCAGCTTTAGTGGAGCTGTGATTTCCACCATAGCACCTACTAAATTATAGACACATTTGTCTATAAATAGATAGATAATACATATAGGTAAACAAAACAGATTAAAAAAATATATAGGTAAACATCAAAAACACTATGTCAATGCAACTACTGTAGTATCAGGTATTATGACCAAGACATTCAAAAGAAACAATGATGTGAGGTTTTAGTTGCTATTTTAATTGTCAATAGAATCATAGAATGGTAAGGTTGGAAGGGACCTCAAGGATCATCTAGTTCCAACCCCCTGCCATAGGCAGGGACACCTCCCACTACTACAGGGCACTCAAGGCCTCATCCAATCTGGCCTTGAACACCTCCAGGGAGGGAGCAGCCACAACCTCCCTGGGCAACCTGTGCCAGTGTCTCACCACCCTCACTGCAAACAACTTCCTCCTAACATCCAGTCTAAATCTCCCCTCTGCCAGTTCAAACCCATTGCCCCTTGTCCTGGCATTGCAAGACCTTGTCAATAGTCCCTCCCCAGCCTTCTTGTAGTCCCCTTCAGATCCTGGAAGGCTACTATCAGGTCTCCTCAAAGCCTTCTCTTCTCCAGGCTGCAGAGCCCCAACTCTCTCAGTCTGTCCTCACAGCAAAGTTGCTGCAGCCCTCTGAGCATCCTCATGGCCTCCTCTGGACCCGCTCCAACACTTTCATGTCCTTCCTGTGCTGGGGGCTCCAGAACTGCACACAGGACTCCAGGTGGGGTCTGAGGAGAGCAGAGTAAAGGGGCACAATCCCCTCCCTTGCCCTGCTGCCCACACTGCTCTTGATGCAGCCCAGCACACAGTTGCTGTCTGGGCTGCACTCACACTGCAGGCTCATGTTGAGCTTTTCATTACCCCAGACTCCAAGTCCTTTTCCTCAGGGCTCCTCTCAGCCATTCACCACCCAGCCTGGAGTTGTGCTTGGGATTGTACAGAACACTATAGAAAAATTGTTTTAAATCAGCAGTCAGCACCCACTTCATCAGAAGGATGCTTATTTTTTTTTTTTTCATTCTGGTTGTCAGAAACAGGTCACAGTTAAAAATCTTACCAGAATATTCTACAATATTATGGCACAGCATTGCATGCACTTAGACCAGCAGAGTAAAGATTTGTTGTACAGTGCATAGGTAGACATGCAGTAAGCCTTTAAAAGACATATAATTAGTGCTCTGACATTGACTAGTGTATCTATCAGGAAGAAGTTCATGGAGAAAATTGTCACTTTTCACAAGAAAATGCACTGAAAAGCAATCACCTACTGTGGCTCTGATACCTTTTTCAATGAAGTGCTAAAATAAACTGAAGAACACTGAGGCAGAAATCTAGGGTGTCCATCTTTCCTCCTGGACTGACAGTGACAAGGGTCACCCACCTAAGGTGTCCCCTGGCATCTCCCTTCATTGTGGCTATATAAGGCACAAACTGGTATACCTCTTTTCTAAGGCACTAACTGGAGTGGCTAATCCACTCACAAGGAAGATGAGGAGCATACCCTGGAGGAAGCTCTGCGAGAAGGCTTCTGTAGCTCTACCAGCCACAGATTCATGGCTCAGACGTGCTGCAAAACTGTGGTCAGGCTCTCTGCCCAGCCAACAGAGAGGAGAAATTGGCCAGTATTCTGCCAAGAATCTGAGGCTACTCCATCTGAAATTATATTAAATGCTGTCATTATGTCACACTGCTAGCTGAGATTGCTCTTTGTTTGCTTGGATTGCAAAACTAGATCTAGGAGGAAAAAAATCAGCTATAGATTCACTGAGGAAAGTTGTTTCAGAACAGCAAATAAAAGTATGCATTTAATAAGCCCCCTATTTAGTTGGTTTAGTTGGGAAACTGAACAAAAGAGAAGTTTGAAAGCTGCATCCCAAATAATAAAAGGCAAGAAATTCAAAACTAGTACTTAGAAAGCTTTAATCACCAAGCCATTCTGGCAGACCAGGGTTGTGTAGGGTAAGAGAGACACCACCATAGCCAAGTGGGCTGAGTGTTGCAATCTCTCACCTTCATTGCTCACTTTGAATTAAACATTTTTAGAAAAGCTGTTGTGTATTCAATATAATAAAGGCTACCAGCTTGCCAGCCTGTAGCTAATTCCAAGGGGAATGGGAGTGAACAACAAGTCTGAACAAAGCCATAATTATAAGGATATAACTTTCCAAAACTCTATTTAGTCAATGCAGAAAACATTAAAAATATATTTGCATCTATTGCATCAAAAAGCACACTTTATTTATAAAGTAAATAAGATGCAACTGGACAACTCTGAGACAAACATGTGAACTCCAGAATCAACACCTGCATTTTAGCAAGCTATACTACATCAGAGGGAAAAAAAATAATAAAACAAACCCAACCCCACAGTACTATTAAGCAAGAGATAAAGATACTGTTCTTGAATTCAACTGCAACACCCATATTCTGACTCAGCTACAGCTGTGCAAATGTAGAGAAACTCCATTTGCCCATACAATTCTGCACAGACCTCCCAAGATCAGGATTCATGTTTGCTCTCCTGTCACTTCAAAAAAAGAATGTGGATGTTTGTAGATGTTGTCACTGAATTCATTGCACCTTTCCATCCCCACTGTTTATCTGATGTATAATCTCTGATGCTGTTTTATATATGCAGAAAGTAACTCAGTTTTACTGATTTCTGACCTCTCCAACAAGCAATGCTTAACAACCAATGTTTCAGATAGCACAAGCTCTGATGCTGTTTCATATATGCAGAAAATAACTCAGTTTTACTGATTTCTGACCTCTCCAACAAGCAATGCTTAACAACCAATGTTTCAGATAGCACAAGCTCTGATGCTGTTTCATATATGCAGAAAATAACTCAGTTTTACTGATTTCTGACCAATGTTTCAGAACCACAGAACCACACAGAACCTGGACTGATGAATACTGGAAATGAGATCTTTGTAAAGAAATTAAAGGATGGTTTTACAAAAGAAAGAATATCACAGTCTCACAGTATCACCAAGGTTGGAAGAGACCTCAAAGCTCATCAAGTCCAACCCGATACCACAGCCCTCAAGACCAGACCATGGCACCAAGTGCCACGTCCAAACCTGCCTTGAACACCTCCAGGGACGCTGACTCCACCACCTCCCTGGGCAGCCCATTCCAGCAGTCAGTGACTCTCTCAGGCAAGAACTTTCTCCTCACCTCCAGCCTAAACTTCCCCTGGCACAGCTTCAGATTGTGGCCTCTTGTTCTGGTGCTGGTTGCCTGAGAGAAGAAAGCAACCTCCTCCTGGTTACAAAAACCCTTCAGGTAGTTGTAGACAGCAAAAAGGTCTCCCCTGAGCCTCCTCTTCTCTCTTATGGGTTAGTTCTCCAGAATTTTCCTACTAGTAACTGTCACAAAGAACCACAAGGCAAATACTCCATTAATAATTACTTAATATTATCAGACCAGTAAGCTTAGTAGTCAAGCAGTATCCAGGTCTGCTAGGAAATGTACAAGAACAACAACAACAACAAAGTGTATTGCTCCAGGGACTTACAATCAAAATATGCATACACACACATGCATCAATATATTTATCCAAATTGGTAAAAGGACTGAGATGATAAAGATTCATACTGTTTGAAAGCTGTACTATGATTAGTCTGGATTTTTACTTCCCCCTGCTTTTAGTGTCTCCTTCTCTGTACATCAGGGACAGGAAGAGTTTGGAATATATACACTATCTGTACTGCAGCAGGAAACACTTTTTAAAAGAATTATTTTTCTTTTAATCAATGCATTTTTTAACCAATATTCACCTTGAGTGTATCTGAAAAAATGACAAAGCACCACAAAACATGTATAATTCCTTTAAAATAATTTCTAATAATGCTATTATTGGCACAACTAACTTATTTGTAACTCACTAGGTATCTTCTTTGTCATCAAGCCTATCTATTGGATGACTTCATAGCTATGCAGTTTAATTTCTCCTCTGGAGGAAAAAAGAGCTGCTTTACATTTAGTATATTCAAAATAGTAAGCCATTAAGACTCAAAAGAGAAACAACTGGCCCACAAGTGGTTTAGCTCAAGACCTTCACTTTAAAAAAGCCACAAACAAATAGAGTGCAATATGATCTTCTAACACCAGGAATCATAGAATCATAGAATGGTAAGGTTGGAAGGGACCTCAAGGATCATCTAGTTCCAACCCCCTGCCATAGGCAGGGACACCTCCCACTAGTACAGGTTACTCAAGGCCTCCTCCAACCTGGCCTTGAACACCTCCAGGGAGGAAGCTGCCACAATCTCCCTGGACAACCTGTGCCAGTGTCTCACCACCCTCACTGTAAAGAACTTCCTCCTAACATCTATTCTAAATCTCCCTTCTGCCAGTTTAAACCCATTGCCCCTTGTATATTAGGTCTTGCAATGACAGGACAATACAATAAAAGTCTGAGTGAATCACAGCAACTCAACTCAGCTCATCTGGGTTTATCTTTGTATGGTAACACGCTCCTGAGCAGGGATGCTGCAATGTGCACTTACGTAATAATCTGCCCGTAGAGGAAGCGCTTTCTCCAGTGCAAAGAATCACTCACTGAAATTGTTAGCTTTGATATTGATGTGTATGTATGTTGCTCATCTCACACCTTAAAATCTCTTGGCTTTGATGCTATTTAGTAACAAGATTCCACAGATACCTGTATGTTATGTTTTGAAGAGGAACTGATTTTTTTTTTTTAAACACAGGGTTTTTCCTATTTTCTCAGCTGTCGAATTAGGCATCTGAGCCAATGACCCAGCTAATCAATGACCAATCAAATTCATTCATTTATAATGACCAAAAGGTTCTTTTTATTTATTTATTACATATCATTATAATACTTAACTCTTAGTGGTTGCTTTTCTGAGTGAAACATGCTTTAAGTAGTATTAATGAGCCTAATCTTATGAATAGATTAGCTGAGGCACACAGCTGGTAAAGTCACTGGTGTAAACTTGGGCAAGATACCAAGGAAAGTTTGAGAGATCTAGATTTTGTTCCAAAGTTTCAAACCAGAGTACTACTTACTACATGATGAGTATTTCATGTATGCCACTCACTATGCTGCAACAAAACTGCCTGCAAACTTGGACTGGATTTCATGTGGCAAGAGAGAAAGGCAGGCAGACAAGACTGGGCTTTTCAGATAAGATGTTCTGTATACTGGCAAAGATGGTGTTATGATTTCTGCGTTTGAGCATGCTGAAACACATTTTAGGTGCAAGGATTCAATCAGCACATCTTAATCTAAAGACACTTTGAAAAGAGAGTTGTGTACATTGATGATGTCATTGTCAGTAATGCAGTGCAAAGGCCTTGTCTTTGCTGTTGATAAACTGAACATCTCCAGCTCTCTCCTCTGGAATTTCATCAGCTTGTCTCCCAGCCTAAGTCTGACATTTTGCAGTACTAGACAATTGCCATTTATCTGGGATTTGTGGTAGAACATAAAAAGCAAAGGCTTTGCTCCCACTACTAAAGGGTAATGGTTTTGGAAGTGTATTATTGAGAACAAGTCTACCACACCCTGTCAGACCTTCAGAAAGTTCAGCAGACTCACCAGCAAAAAAAAAAGGGAAAGAAGACGAAAGAGCCTTTGCCACCCATGCAGGAAGAAATTCCTTCAGAAGCTGAAGC
This sequence comes from Eubucco bourcierii, assembly GCA_013396675.1. Classification (NCBI taxonomy): domain Eukaryota; kingdom Metazoa; phylum Chordata; class Aves; order Piciformes; family Ramphastidae; genus Eubucco; species Eubucco bourcierii. The sequence goes on from VWZE01021563.1 coordinate 145,873, forward strand.
TGTCAATGTCAGGAGTAAACAAAGTCATAACACAACTTAACAACCTTTTAAGGTAGGTCAAGGTTAGCTTCAGGTAACTGAGAAATGAGGCTGTTCAAAAGCAGCATCCAACTGTCTACATCCTGGTTTCCTTCAGCAGCTGGATGGAAAACATGACTAAAACTAAAAATACATTAAAGAGATGGAAAAATTCATGTCATTCCCTTCCCCTTCCTAACAGAACAATGCTGGGTTAGCATCATTTTCACACATGGGACTGGAAAAAGAGGACAGATCAAAACACAGTTCACAAAACCATTTTCCACATGGCTCAGTTTCTCTCTTTAAAAGCAACAGTTTACAGCTGAAGGGAAGAAAAGTGGGTTTGGCTAAAAAAAAAAAAAAGGCCTACTTCACAATTACAGTCACTGTGCATGTTTTGATACACAACTTGTGAGCAAAAGGACAAGTAAGACACAGCCTCGGTGTAAATATGTATGTACAGCAAACAGAGGTGGGAGTGTTTAGGAAGACAGCACACACTTTGGAACTGCTTCCATACAAGCTGCTTTTCCAGTATAGCCTCGTATCAAAGTGTAGCAGCTCCTTTGTGCCCAGTGTTAAACGGATGTCTAGTGAAACCCTTAGCAGCTAGGAGATGAACAGCGCTGCTCTCAGCATTCTCACTGAGCTTGGACTGCAAAGAAATGCTCTCTGAGTGCTTTGCTTTTACTTCCATTTCTGATGGGCCACAAGCACGGACATGCACCCAGGCCTTGCTGTGGCCCAGACACAACACGAGCCTTTCAAAACATGCAAACCTTCCGCAAGAGGCTTAGCCAGCAAATGCAGCTTTCAGTATCCACCAATATCTCTGTATTTTAAAAGGACCCTCTCCAACCACAACAGGCCCATCCTCTGTACTTGTACTTCTTGTTAAGAATGCACTGTACTTTTTGGATACACCAAACAAACCCACAAATATAAAGTTAAACCTTAAATAAAAAGGCCAGTAATAGCATGCTTTAGCAAGAAAGGGAGGCATGCCACAACCTGATCCTGATTTTCTGCCCTTGAACACTTGAATTAATCATAACAAATTACAAGGAACCCCACTACAATTTATAAGCACAATAAACTCCCTTACAACCACCTATAATTTTATCAGAGTTAATCCAAATACCTAAAGAATTATACAGCACCAAACTCCAACATGTCTTTTGCAGTAAAAAAAGCAGAGGAAGTCATATTATCTTGGTCTTCCCAGCCCTCCCTCTCAGCAAAGATCAATGCAGGTTGGTGTCCAGTGCTGTTTAAAACCTTTGTAAGTGCCATGGACAGAGCAATCGAGTGCACCCTCAGCAAGTTTGCAGATGACACCAAGCTGTGTGGCACAGTCGACTTGCTAGAGGGCAGGGATCCATCCAGAGGGACCTGGACAGGCTGCAGAGGTGGGCCCAGGCCAACCTCATGACATTCAACAAGGCCAAGTGTAAGGTCCTGCACCTGGGTAGGCACAATCCCAAGCACAAATACAGGCTGGGTGGGGAATGGATGAGAGCAGCCCTGAGGAAAAGGACCCTGGGGTTTGGATTGATGAAAAGCTCAACATGAGCCTGCAGTGTAAGTGCAGTCCAGACAGCAACTGTGTGCTGGGCTGCATCAAGAGCAGTGTGGCCAGCAGGGCAAGGGAGGGGATTCTGCCCCTTT
>VWZE01021564.1:0-31565 GCA_013396675.1 Eubucco bourcierii
GGCTCTCCTGATTCCCTTGCATGTTCCTTTCTGACTTCCCTCATCTCTTTAAGGGGATCAGTGGAATCTTGGATGTCATCCCTCTCTTCTTCCTCTGGCTGTCCTGGTTGTCCCTGGCCTAGAAAGAGAACTTTCCTAAGAGCTTTCTTAAAGTCCTCAGAACCATCCTCCTTCTTGGNCTGGCTGAAGAGAGCAGAGATCTGAGCAGCTGAAACTTTGGTTTTGTTATCTGTATTGTTTTGGTTAGATATTGGACCCATGGCCAATTTCCCAGAAGCAGCAGGAGGCAGGGTAGTGGTGGACATGGCAGTTACCCCTTGCTCTTCCCCCAAACAGACATTGTTTTGAAAAGTTTGCTTTTTATCTCCTACTGGATTCTGTCCAAGGTCAAAGTCTACTTGTAAGCTTTCAGAACTCCTTCTCTTGTTTTTTCCTAGCTGTAGCTGGTTTTTTTAGGAAACATTAGCAGATTTCTGAACACATACCACAGAAATTAGACATAAAACCAGAATTATTAGGGCTAAAATCACACATGATAAATATACTACTGTGTTATAAGTAAAGAATTCACTGCATGGATTTGGAATTTCAGATTTAGGGAGAATTACTCTCATTAGAGATGTTGATACATTTGTAATATTTCCTGACACACTAAAAGCAGATTTAGTAATATTTTCAGTAAGACTAAACCTAACCAGCCGAAAACATAATCTCCATAGCTCTGAAACAGTTTTTTAAGCTTTATCCACATTAAATCAAGCAGAAAATAACCAATCTTCCCAAAAATCAAACAGCAGACCCAAATGAGGAATGCTGGCCAGGCCACCCCCCCAAAATATGTAAATTAACTTCATCCTAACTTCCAGACTGAACCAGCAATAAATCAAATTTAATTAGCCCCACGTTGGGCGCCAAAATAAGAATGATGTGATGGTTTGGGAGTTCCCTGCCCCCAGCACTTTGTAAAATGATCCAGACTAGAACTCAGCCGGCTGGAAGATAAGAGCTGAAGCTCTATTTACAGCGCAGCACAATGTACAAGCAGAGATAGACACTATAGACAGGAATAGTTACAGACATAGACAAGTTAAAGGAAATACAGAAACCCAACTCCCCTCCCAGAAATCAGAAAGCCCAGGAGGGGCTCCCAACCACCTTTCCACCTCCTCCCCACCCTTATGCCTTACCGCTAAGGTTTGCCTTACACACAAGGTGTGAATTAGGAGGATCGGCCAGGGGGGTTAGAAGAAAAGTGGTTAGTGAAAATTAATGGGCAAAGAGGAGATAGAAGCTAGACTGCCTGAGCTGCTGTTCTCCCAGAGAGAGAGACTGCAAATGCCTTATCTATGTTTTTGTTTCTTTTCCCAAAACAGTCTCAGCAAGCCAATGAGTGAACTGGACATCACCATGTTTTCCTTTCACAGCCTATAGTGTAATTTTCTCTATTAAAATATTCTAATTAGCCTCAAACCAGCACAAGTGTGTATGTGTTTTTCAATTTTCTATTTATGTTCTTTCAAGTAGTGGAATAAGTTGGTTTATTTTTTTCTGTAAAAGGCAAGGTGTATTTCAGACATTTGTGTTGGAGACAGGATTCTGAAAATCAAAAGGAAAAATAAATGAGGAACACATACTGGATGCCTGGCACATGCAAATTCCAACCACAGCTTTCTAACACCTCTGCAGTTAGCTGTAGATCAGAGAACTCCCAGATAGCACCTATCATCACCTCCCAGCGCAATGACGCTTCTGCCTTGTCTCTGCACATTATGGACACAAATCCTAACTAGAGGGGAACTGGAGAACTTGGTGTGGGAATAGCAAGGAGACCCAAAGATGGTTTACACCATACAGAAGTCCAAGGAGAGGCAGAAGGCAAAGGGAACTTGTACTAAGATGTTTACCCAGGACTGCAGTGAGGCTAGGAGAAAGGAGAGAACAGGACAGCTCTGCTGTGGAGGCAGAAGGGAAGGAGATTGTGGTTGGCCCTTGGTAGAGCTGCTGGCCTAGGAGCAGAAGAAAGCTTTGGTGTGGGAGAAGGGGATACAGAGCATCCTGAGAGGATGGAGGTTGAGTGTTCATTCTTGTGACTTCCTAAAATGAAAGCATGGGACTCTGTACAGCTTTTGACCTGTTGAAAGAATGCAAAGAGTCCTTGCAGACGCAGTGGTAAACTAACCCCTCCTAAAAGAGCAACTCTTACAACACAACCTCTACTATCAGAACAAATTCATTAAGAAAAAAAACCCAAAAAACGTTTTCTCCCAGCATATGACCTGTCCATTACTCTGAGCCTTACAGCAGTGTTAGCATTTGAAGGAATGCAGATGTGAAATTACCCACAGAGAGAACACATTATCAAATGCAGGGAGTCTTTGTGATAACTGGGGCAAGAACCCTCAGGGAAGCTGCTTCATGGAAGAGTAGCTGTAAAGTTACCTAGCAGAGAAAGAAGAGATGTTGATTCACAGATGAATATAAGCCAACACTGTGCCCAGATGGTCATGAAAACCAATGACATCCTGGTCTGTATCAAGAATGGTGTGACCACCAGGACCAGGAAAGGGATTGTCCCCCTGGACTCAGCATTAGTGAAGCCATGCCTGGAGTATTGGGATCATTTTGGAGGCACTTGCTGCAAGAAAGACTTTGACGTGCTGGAGAGGGTCCAGAGAAAGACCAAGCTGGTGAAGGATCTTGTGAGGAGCAGTTAAAGGCACTGCGCTTATTTAGTCTGGAGAAAAGGAGGCTGAGGGAGACCTTCTTGCTTGCTAGAACTCTGTGAAAGGAGGTTGTAGCAAGGTGGATGTTGATCTCTTCTCCCTAGTACCAAGTAACAGGATGAGAGGAAATGGCCTTCAGTTTCACCAGGGGAGATTCGGTTGGATATTAGAAGAAACCTCTTCACTGAAAGAGTTTACAAACACTGCAGCAGGTTCAGACAGAGGTGGTTGAATCCCCATTCCTAGAAGCATTTAAAAGACACAGAGATGTGGCGCTACAGAATGTGGTTTAGCACAAGAGGTGGTAGCATTAGATAGTGATTGAACTTGATATTAAAGGTATTTTCCAACCAACATGATTCCAATGATCATGCATTTGTGATTTCCATGTAGACAAGTCATGATTACAACACTTGTCTCCAATGCTGGGGGATCCCATGTGGTGTCTGTTCCTTCTCAGACACACATTTAAAAGTATTTGATCTATTTAGTTCACTGTGCAGTCCTCTTTAGTGTTGTAAAATATTGGATTGTTGCCTTGTTCTGTGTCCCCCAGACAAGCATTGCAATACACTGAGAGGCGACAGTTTTCAGCAAACTAGGTGACTAGGTGACAGTGGGCCAGTGTTGTATGTAATTCGTGGGGGGTTCCTTATGGCTTTAGCTGGCTATAACGCATCAGAAAGATGACAGTAAAACTTCTAACAGGGTGCAGCAAAAATGCCTAAGATTTGTCAGTGTTACTGCAATAGGTTATAGACAAATACAAGACACAAGGGAAAATCACCAAAGATGAAGAGTTTAATTTTGGGGGCTGGGAGAAGACTGAGTGTCCTGGGCTGGAGCACAGCACAACCACTGCGTAGCCGGTGGGAGAGGACCAAGTCACCCAGTGCAGCAAACCAACCCCACGGCAAGGGCTGCCAGGCGGCCATTTGGGAGTCGCGTCCCGCGAGTGGGACAAGGAGAGCCCGCAGGCTAGAACAGATGACTGCCGGGTGGGCGAGAGGCTGTGGCAGGGGTGGCCCAACAGCTGGGAAGCAGCAAGGGGCTGCTGCCCCTCACTGAGGGGCGAGGCCCGCGGCCATCTGCAGGGTGAATACAGCCCCGGAGCAGGGGCGGGGGGCTGGGCACGGTCGCAGCCCCGTGTGATCCCGCCGGCCAGCCTGGTTCTCCGGAGAAATCGGACTCTTCCTCCTCCGGACAGACCGGCCGCGGCCTTTGCTCGGGCACCCCCAACTCCTCCATTCCGGCGCTTCCTTAACCCGGGGAGGCGGGGGCGGCCGTGGCCGCCGGGAGCCAGGGGAGGCGGAGCGGAGGCCGGGGAGGAGCCGGGGCCTGCAGTGGAGCCGCAGCCCGGAGCAGCAGCCGCGGGAGTGGTGGGGCCTGGAGGGATTCAGCGCCGCCCTGCCGGGCCGCTCCCCCCGGCACCGGAGCCTGGGGAGCCCCCCGGGGACGAAGCGGAGGTCCAGCGGAAAGCGGCGGAGACGACTGCTCAGCCCCACGTAGGCCCAGGAGCAGCCGCGGCCTGCCGTGGTAGCCGGGCCCGGGCAAGCTGAGCTGGGCCCTGGGGGGAAGCAAGGGACAGCCTCTGGGCAGCAGGGGTGGGGGGGACACCCCCGTAGCCTGCTGGGGTGGGGAAGAGACCCTGCCTTCGCTCCCGCGCTCCATCCACAGCCGTGAGGGGACGGCCCCGCTAGGCAGCCCCACTCCCGGCGCGGGGAGCACCCCGATACCCCGTCGCCGACCCTGCTTCGCTGGGAGACCAAGGCACACCCGCCTGCCAGCCCCCTTCCCCCGCAACTGGTGGGGGAGCTTAACATTAACCTCGTTCCCCGCTAACGAGCCAAGGGTGGCCAGAGGCCCCTGCCACCGAGCCCTGGTAACTATCTAGAAGCAGGTCTGCGTCCACAGAGTCCCATTGCTGAGGGCTGTGAGAATAACCACGCCATCGACACCCCACTGCTACTGAGGAAATTTCTTCGCCAAGTGAAGGAGACAACGTTTCCCCTGGTCTTCGTCAGACCAGATAGAAGAAACCCCATATGCCCAGGAAAGACAGTCCCCAGGGTAGAAGTAAGCAGGAGCTCCATATACATAGTAATTTTAATCTTTTACACCCGTTCAGCAGGCAGCAGAGAAAGCAGAACAAGGGAGAGAAAGCAGGGTCAGATTTAGATATTCTTTCCTTTTCCAATTGCTGTTAACCATTGGAGATAAAGGTAATTTCCAATACTGATCTTATCCTTCATCGTAGGGAAGATCCCTTCTCCCCTAATCCCAAGAGGGTTTTCTTCAAATACCCTGTGCAAGGAGAGAAGGTGCACCTCCCAGTTACAGGGCAAGGAAAAGGCAGATTTTGCAGATGTCTACAGGGAGAGCAAGATACATTTTTTTTTAACAAAGATTTGCTTACCCTTAAGGGTAAGGTACACCTAGTGGAAAAAGAAGAGATATTTACAGGTAGGGAAATTGGGGAAAATTGATATCTGAAATTATCTGGCAATCAGTGAAAAAGCTGTCTCCTAGGGGAACACCCCTTTAGTAGTTAGCTGCCAAAAGGGAGGGAGGATCTCCATCCTGAGATAAACTCAGCAGTTTTAGGAGACCAACAGTCCCATGCAGATTGTTTTAATAGTCAAGAGCCTGGTTTCATCCACAAGCCCTCCGCCTTCAAAATATTTCTTGAAGAAGCTCTTGGAATAGCTGACAGCAGTGCTCTGGCGATGGCTCTCGGAGAAGTGTGAAGGGCAGCACTCCAGAAACCAACACTGAAGATAATCCACCTCCCTTCAAAAAATCTTCCAGACAGAGTGAGTGTGACTGAATTATATCACCTCTCTATTCCTAGCTGTCCTCCTCTTTTGCCTTCTGTCCTTGTTTTCCATCTCTTCTCCCATTGTATCTGCTTTCCTTTTAATCTTTTCTCTGTTTCTGAACCTCTCCCCAGGCTTCTTTTTCTGCATGTCTTTCTTTCTCCATCTCTGTAATTTAGCTTCTTTATATTGCTGTATGGAATTGACCTGATTCTTTCCCTCACTATTTAGGTTATGGGAGACTTTAGACCTATATGATTCCAAGAAACCTCCCTACACTTTTCCTTCTACTTTCTTTCGCTGATATATTCTATGCTCAGTCTTTATCATCATTGGCATGGATTAATTTTTGTCATTTAGGGGTTAATACTGACCAAAAAAAGCATTAAGAAGACAGGAGCAGTGATACATTGTACTAGTGTGCAAGAATGCACCTGTGAGCTTGAAGTGTCAGTTGTTGTCCATGTGGGTCCCACTGTGCTCGTAACAGCGTGAATAAAATAATTTTGTGATACAGATCCTGGCAGCAGTACCCCAAGATGTATGTTCTAATGTACCTCGGGTCTGTTGGATGCATTCAGGAAAGAGTGCCCTTGAGAGTGGGACCTGTGGTGCTCAGGGGCCTGGGTATGAAAGTCATGACAGTGCAGGTGGAACCTGTTCTGAAAGGCAAAAGAAGCCATTCTGTTGCCACCAGTTTTCATCTGTGTTTTATGCTGTATTCTGGGGCTAGGAATGTGAGTGAATCCTCATGCTGGTGCCGTGGAGAGCCAGGCTGGCTCCCTTCTGTAAATGAGGTAGTTAATTTCCAGTCACACTCTGACGCTACCATAGTGATTTCCTGAGAAATCAAGTCTGAGGGAGATTTATCTCAAATGAAGCCAAAACAGATTGCCGTAGCAGAATCACATGTAAGGATCTCTCTCCTGAGATACTCCTGTTTCTGTTCTTGAGTGAGATAGCAGTGATGAAATGGAAATCGTTGGCCAGAACAGGAACCCTTCTGGGATTCATTTGGGAGCACAGTGGTTAACGGGGAGTCCCTCAAGAAGGAGCTATCGAGATGCTAGGTCTCTCCTAAGCTATTCCTCATTTTGGCGGTTATCAGTAGCTTCAGAAGGTGCCTCTCTCTAAGGCAAGGCTGAACCATAAGCGTACATCTGTTCTGGGGGTACTGTTAGGTGCCCTCCTACCTGTTGCCCTTTAGTTATGCAATCAGCCTGTTTTGAGTATAGCTGTGTTATCTAGCACAAGGGAGGAGATAACTGAGGCATTCTGGCCTTTGTACATTCAAGGGGGTAACTGACTTTTCATGCTCCTGAGGTTGATTTACTTCATACTGCCCCTTTCTTCACAGTAATGACTTGACATTTTTCAAGTGCTTTTGGCTCTGATGGATGCCAGGGCGCTTTACAGAATGTGTATGCCAGCCTTACAAAATTCTGCTCTGCCATAGTCACCTTCCTGTGCATGAAATGGTTTGCTCTTCATTACTAATGATAAAGATTAAGATTTTGTATTTGCTGCCTGAGCTTTAAATATTCATGACAGGCATACAAGGCTGAAAGTTGTGTGCTATAGAGTGATTTGTTAATTACTGACAGAGTCAGCTCAGTGCTGACTCTGAATCAATCTTGTAGTCTAAAATGCAGCTATAAATTTAAGGAAGAGAATGATTTTTTTTAAATTTTTTTTTTAGAGAGCATAGCTCTTGAGTGTGATCACAATATTTATGTCAAATTTTTATCACAGGCAAAAGCAAAGCTTCCTCTGAGGGGGAATATTGTACCTTTTCTGCCCCGTTTATTTCATACAAAAATATCCATAAAAGACAAAGGCAGAGTATTATTTATCTTCATAAAAATGCATGGTGCTTTATAGATACATTTAAATGGAAGTGCTGTGTCTGGTAAGAGTTTACATTAAGAGTGTTAAACCCAAAAACCTAGACTTGGACTTAAACCATGCTTAGGTACCTGAGTAAATACATTTAGGTACCTAAGTAAACAGCATAATTCTTGTGAATGCCCAGGACCATACGGTTGACTTCAGCATTTGAGTAAAGAGACATACAGTTATGTGGGCATGGGTTGTGAATGTAAATTTGGACATTCATGCTTCCAAAAGTTGACTTTTTAACTGGAAACAGTCAGCTCCTGTCCTATGGGCACTTTGCTTGCATCCAAAAACTCAGTGTGTGGTGTTTCCTCAGTTCAGGCCCTTAACTAAAATGAAATGAGTTGGTCTGGAGAGTTATGGGAAAATTGCTGAAAGATCATAAGGTTATAGTGGTGTTTAGGTATGTGTTCTGTAAGTTCTTGGGTCTTATCTTGAAGTGTGGTCCTGTAGGCAAGTTTCTAGGAGTCTGAAGAGTTGGTACAAAATACAATAAACAGTTTGAGGAGTTTGGATATAATTTCCCAGCCTGAGATGGGGTTATGCTTACTATAGTACTTTTTATTTTTTTTCTTCCCCCTGGGAAAAAACCTCCCAAACCAACCAAAAAACCCCAACAAAACCCAACACCTCCACCCCCAACCCAACAACACAAAGCCAAAAAAACCAAACCAAAAACCAACCCCAAACAATCCAGCTGAATGCCACTGTCTCTGGAGAAGTTTTTTCTTGACACAGAGTTAGAGGTATCTTTGGCTAAACTTCAGCTGACCTTCATATAGGGGGGGATTCAGTCTGCATCACAGTTTGGACCTTTGGCCCTTCAAATGTCAGAAAGGAGGCATGGCTAATGGCAACTGTGATACGGACAGCTGTCCCTTAAGAGGAGGACTGAGCTGATTATCTCACTTTACACACTTGTCAGACAGGAATTACATCTCGGGCATTAACAATCAAAAAAATCAAATGCTTTTGGATTCATTTTTCCATTTGCTGCTTCTAACCTTCGTTAGAACTGTAACCAGTGACTTTCACACAGAATTCTCTGTGTTTTGTAGTACTCAATTTGTAGAGTCTGTTACTGAGTGATGCTTTAGAACTGAAGCTTTAAAAATACTTCTTCTAGCATTTTTTACCTGGAAGACAACTTAGAAAAGATGAGTAGTACCTAGATTAGCAGACAGCCTAAAATGGTGTCTCTGAAACATTTGAACTCTCCAATTGTGTTAACCCTGAAGGCTAAAGAAAAGCATTTAAATCTCTGTATTGCTGGTCGTTGCACATCAGATTAGTTTAGCAAGAATATACAATTGATGCGTTTAACTCCCACGAGCTTACCATCTTGGTAGGAGTCAGTAGAGCTTCTTTTGCTGTCTAATCTGTTGGTTTTGTTCCCTTCTTTCTAAAGGATATGTGATGAACTTAAAAGTCTATAGTGTGTTCTTGCCCTGTACTCACGTTTGCACTTTTAGAAGCAGTCTGTGTGTGTGTGTTACAGAGTGAGAGCAAACATGCTACTGTACGTTTTTACAGTTAAGGAATTGCAGATTTTCATTTTAAGTTTGAAATGAAAATGCAAAATTGTGTAATTATTAAAGGAACTCGCAGACCTCACAACGGAGCCTAGGACCAGTTTAATAGTGTGTTTTGTGCTTTCCCAATTTGGACTAGGCTGTTGTTACCCTTCTGTCTCTGACCTGCTTCATCTTCTGCTCTTCTACAAAGCTTGGAGTTGGTGTCGTAAAGGTAGACAACAAAGAGATTTTGCAGGTTTCTGACCTTTGTGAATCTTATCCTGAATCTCAGGTTGGGCTTCCTAACATTGTGTCACAATTGGGTTCCTCTCTGCATGTTTAAGGCCCAGCATGTTTTCACTCTGCCTACTTCTATACTCTCATTTTCTCCTGTACCCCATTTCTCCTCCCAGTTCTTTCTGTACTGCTCTTTGCATCTCTTTCTCTATGCTGTCCCTTTGGCATTTTGTCCTGTAGCCAGTACCTGTTGCTGAGGAATAGCACTTCTTGCCCATAAGCCATCAGACTCATATTCCCACGCTCCCTTCTCCCCTGCTCCCCTTCCCTGCCTGAGGAATAACTGGATTTGAGTTGGTTAGAATGAAAAGCCTTTGAGTTACATTCTCTGGTTCTTTGTGCTCTCCAGGATCTTGATTTTGTCAGCTGGGGTTCTCAACAGTTTGCGCAAGGCCTGGTACCTCATTCCTCGTCTTTCTAAGCTGGTCTGTTTACTTGATGTGAAGAAATAAGGGAATGTATATTCTTTCTTTGGCCCTTTTTTATTTATGAGAGAGACTGAATAATGAGGAAGAGGTGATGAGTGAGTGCTTTCATACCTCGAGGAAAAAACACTTGCTTTTTATTTTTTTTATAATTAGCAATTCAAATGTTGTTTGTGCTTTCTGCTCTACAAAGACTGTGGCCGATTATAGGAGAAATATGTAATTACTGTTAAAAGTTCAAATTTGGATAATTGGGAAGGAATCTGAACTTTTTGTGGTCACAAATTAAAGGAACAAAGCTTCTGAATTCTCATTTTTTCCACAAAAACCTATTAGGTAAAACCAAAATAATTCTACCTCCCTGTCAGGAACTTGCAAATAAAAATATACAAGCTGCTGAAGTAGTTCCCTCTGCAATTCCCTTTATCTCTACCTGAATGAAGCAGACAAGCTTTGAATGGTCTGGGATTTTTGATATCTCTGTTCTCTGCATGGTCCTGCTGCTCCTTTGCTGACCAAACTCAGGCTGTTCACTCCTCCGTGCATGCCTTCTCATTTATTCTGGAACAGGTTTTTTTATGATTTATGAGGGTTCTGAAGTACAAGGATGAAACCGGCATTTTAAAGGCCTACTGTTGTGGCTGTTGATAAATTGAATTACAATGTGACATTGAACTCAAAACCTCTGTATGCCACTTTTTGTGGCATTAAGACACAGTGAAAGCACGATATTCCAGTTATTTTTTGTTTCATAGAAGGAACTGTGACTCCAAAAATGAAACACCCTGCACAGTGTTTGCATCCTAGAACTCTTTTTTAAGTTGACTTAGGTATAGATATTCTAACTCCCTTGAAGCTTATATGAAGATCTCTGCTGACCTTTTCTTGGCCAGGTCTCAGGGTCTGTATTCCACCTGCATTCATCCTTCTTGGCTTCCCTGCTGGTTTTGGCACTTGATCTTGCCCAGTCTTGAAATCCTGTCTTCCCTTGATTTTTTTTGTCTCAGTATTTTTCTGGTTTCCCTCCCACTGTTCTAGTAATTTGTTTCGTCACTTCTGCACTAAGCTATTTACCTTTCTCCATGTATGATTTTATACTTTCAACACAGAACCTGCCACTGGTATCCTCTCTTTGTTTTTCTTTACCTTCTTCATGCCAGTGATACTAAATTATGCAACTTAGCATACTGCCTTGTGAATGATTTGCTACAAGTTTAAGACTGCTGAGGCCAAGATGGAACTCCAGAAAGCTCTTCCAAGATTTCGCTTTGTTTCTTGCTTTCCTCTGTTACAAGCCTCCAGAGTTGGGCCTATAACATAGGTTTTCTCACTTGCTCTGCACATGCATTCATCTTCCAGCTTTGTGGCCTGAATCTCCCACTTCTGTATTAGTCTGTTTGGGGAAGCCTTGCGTTTTTAACTTCCTTTACCATCTTGGTTACTGCTAGCTGTTCTTGACCTCTGACAACATTGTTACCTTTTTGTCTTCTTGAAAACACAATTACTGGGGCTACCTTTCAGGTGTGTTTTCTCAGCATGTTGCCATCTCCTCCTTGACAAGTCTGTTCTTTGGCTTCCACTGTGTAAGGTTCCAGTACTCACTCTAACAGGCCTTCACATTTTTGTCTCCCCTACCTGTCACTGTCTCCTGTTTTAGTGTGCTTTACACTGCTGGCAACACAAATGTGACATTGTGTTTTTCTGTTTCTTGCATGGGCATCTCTTCACGTTCTTTCTCAGCTGACTCATGCCTTGATACAAATAGGAAAATTGCCAGCCAGTAGGGGCCAGACATACTGGAAGTTACTGATCTCCATATTTGAAAATTATTTAAAAGGTCTAGCTGATACTCAGAGGCATTTGCCTTATTATATGTACCTTCCTTTCCCTAGCTTCTTCTGTAAGGATTGTGACAAAATAAAGATGATCCTAAGCAAAGCCACAACATCTCAAACACCAAGAAGATCAGGATTGGAGCACAGTAGTATTTACTCATAGTTGGAAGGTGGCAACTATGTATGTTGAAGAAAGTAGCTTTTTTTCAATGTCTGTAAGAAAATCGGAGGGACTATTGACAAGGTCTTGCAATGACAGGACAAGGGGCAATGGGTTTGAACTGGCAGAGGGGAGATTTAGACTGGATGTTAGGAGGAAGTTCTTTACAGTGAGGGTGGTGAGACACTGGAACAGGTTGCCCAGGGAGGTTGTGGATGCTCCCTGCCTAGAGGTGTTCAAGGCCAGGTTGGAGGAGGTCTTGAGTGAGCTGTACTAGTGGGAGGTGTCCCTGCCTATGGCAGGGGGTTGGAACTGGATGATCCTTGAGGTCCCTTCCAACCTTACCATTCTATGACTCTACGATTCTATGGTTTAGTTTGGGGATGATACATAAAATGGATCATTTTACAACTAGGATGCAGAAAAGCAAGTAGCAATACTAGCATTTTAAGAAACTGTTAATGGGTGTATGTTTCTTGCCTGTGTGGTTCTGAATCCTCTTGACATTCTGGCATGGTACAAATCTTTACAAGATGTGAGCCTGGCTAGGGGTTGTCAGATATTTTGTCTCAGTTTAGTTCAGAAAAAAACACTAACGTAATAGTATAAAGGAATTATGTGAAAACAGTGGTTAAGACCTAATTTATGAGCTTTACACAGTATTACTTAGCTCTTCTGATCATTCTACAACTTGCATTTCATCTGCTTTTTGCTTCCAGACACTTTAACAGGCTTTTCTGCAGTGCTTTGATAATCTTAACTCTAGGAGTATCTGCTGTATGCACATTTTTGCCACATGATGTGCAACTGACCTGCATTTGATACCAATTTCCTTATTTTCAATTGAATTCAGTATATAGTGCTTGGTAGTGCTTGATTCCTGTTTTCACAAGTGGGACACAATGGGTTGTGGCTTGTTTCAGCAGCTATTACAGGCTTTGAATTGACTAATCTTTATTCAGTGGTTCATCCTTTGGTGGACGGGTTCTGACCACTGTCAGATTTTCAATTTCTCTGTGCCTGGATGGCATTAATTTAGCTCTGGGAGCTCTCTTACATAAAAGCTTTGTAGTATTACTGTTATTAAACTGTGCAAGGTTAACCTTATTTTTTCACCGACAGACCCATTTTTTATAAATGGGAATAGAAATGCAGTTGTCATAAGTGCATGTGGCATTCTTTTAATCTGATTTTCTGCAGCTGTCTTTGCAGTGGTGTGAAGATCATCTGAGCAAGATGTTCTGCCTGCTCATCTACTTCTGATTTTGTCGGTCATTTCAGAGCTAATCTGGGTTATGGTATCAGTGTTTGTATATCCTGTACTGAAGGTTTACCACTGGATAGGACTCTCAACAGGCAGCTAAAACTGAAATCACAGAATTAGAGTGTTAGGGGTTGAAAGGAACCTTGAAAGATCATCTAGTCCAACCCCTCTGCTAAAGCAGGACCATGTAGAGCAGGTCACCCAGGAATTCATCCAACTGGGTTTGAATGTCTCCAGAGAAGGAGACTCCACAATCTCTCCAGGCAGCCTGTTGCAGTGTTTTTCACCTTCACTGTGGAAAAAAAAAAATTTCCTTACGTTCATGTGTAATCTCCTGTGCTCTAGTTTGGTTGTTGTGTCTTTGGGCATCACTGGGAAGAGCCTGGCTTTGTCCTGCCAACACGCACCATTTGCATGTTTGTAAACATTAATGAGGTCACTTCCAAGCTAAAGTGACCCAGCTTCCTCAGCTTTTCCTCATAAGGCAGGTGTTCCGCTCTCTTAATCACCCCTGTGGCTCTGCATTGGGCTCTAAAAAGCAGTGCCATGCCCTTCTGGAACTGAGGGGCCCCAAACCAGACACAATATTCCAGATGCAACCTCACCAGGGCAGAGTAGAGGGGGAGGACAAGCTCTCTAGACATACTGACTACATCCCTTCTGATACACCCCAGGGCACTGTTGGCCACCTTGGCCACAAGTGTGTGTTGCTGGCTCATGGTCATCCTGTTGTCCATCAGGACTGCCAGGCCCTTCTCATCAGAGCTGCTCTTGAACAGATTAGCCCTCAACCTATACTGGTCCATGGGGTTGTTCTTTCCCAACTCTACACTGTGTTGTATTTTGTTAAATTTCTCCCTGCCCAAATCTCCACCTGTCCATGTCTGACACAATGGCAGCACAGCCTTCCCAGCTTTGTGTCATCAGCAAACCTGCTGGCAGTGCTCTGTGCCCTCATCCAGATTCTTGGTGGATATATTGGATATTATTTGTCCCAGTCCCAAACCCTGAGGGACTCCACTACATAGAGACCTCCAACTAGACTGTCCCATTGACCACAACTTTCTGACTTCTTTCCTTCAACCAGTTCACATCCACCTCACTACTCAATCATCCAGACCAGGCTTCCTCTTTTTAGCTTCAAGGATGCTGTGGGAGACAGTGTCAAATCATAGAATCAGCCAGGTTGGAAGAGACCTCCAAGCTCATCCAGTCCAACCTATCACCCAGCCCTATCCAGTCAACTAGACCATGGCACTAAGTACACCTCGAACACCTCTGGGGACAGCAACTCCACCATCTCCCTGGGCAGCCCATTCCAATGCCAATCACTCTCTCTGACAACAACTTCCTCCTAACATCCAGCCTAGACCTACCTAGGCACAACTTGAGACTCTGTTACCTCATTCTGTTGCTGGTTGTGTGGCAGCAGAGCCCAACCCTCACCTGGCTACAACCTCCTTTCAGGTAGTTGTAGATAGCGATGAGCTCTGCCCTGAGCCTTCTCTTCTCCAGGCTGCACACCCCCAGCTCCCTCAGCCTCTCCTCACAGGGCTGTGCCCAGCCCCCTCACCAGCTTTGGTGCCCTTCTCTGGACACCTTTCAATACCTCAACATCTCTCTTGAATTTAGGGGCCCAGAACTGGACATAGGACTCTAGGTGTGGCCTGGCCAGTGCTGAGGACAGGGGCAGAATAACCTCCCTTGTCGTACTGGCCACACTGTTCCTGATGCATGCCAGGATGCCATTGGCTCTCCTGCCCACCTGGGCACACTTCTGGCTCATGTTCAGCTACTATCTGCCAATACAGCCAGGTCCCTTTGTGCCTGAATCAAGATAAACCACATCCACTGCTCTACTGTAATCTGTGTATCTGGTTATGTCCTCATAAAAGGCAATCAGGTTGGTCAAACATGACTTCCCTTTGGTAAAACTATGCTGACTGCTCCCAATGATGTCTTTGTCCTTGATATGCCTTTCTAGGCAGTGCCGAGGACAAGTTGTTCCATCACCTTTCTAGGGATGGAGATGAGGCTGACCAGTTTTACCCAGGTCATCCTCCTTGCCCTTCTTGAAGACTGTAGTGACATTCCTCCAGGCCTCAGGCATCTCTCCTGTTTCCCATGACTTACTGAAGAGTGGCCTAGCAATGACTTCTGCCAGGTCCCTCAGCACCTACAGGTGCATTATGGATGTCCAGATTGCTTAACTAATCTCTAATCCAGTCCTCATCAACCAAACTCCTCCTTTATCATGACTTGCTCTGGGGCCTCAGGTGTCTGGTGCAGTGCAGACTGAAAGCAGTCTCCACCAGTATAAACAGAAAGAAGGCATTCAGTATCTCTGCCTTTTTTTTAATCCTCTGTCACCAGCTCACCCACCTCATTCAGCAGTGGGCCCACATTGCTTCTAGTGTTTGTCTACAGTGTATGTAAAGAAGGCATTTCTATTGCTCTTAACCTCTCTTGCAAATTTTAATTCCAAGAAGGCCGTAGCTTTCCCAGCTTCCTTCCAGGTCATTGCAGCCAAGACTGCCCTCAACCTTCACCACTTCAACCCGACCCTCCTTGTTAGTGAATATAAGATCCAGCAGCACTCCTCTCCTAGTTTGCTTATCTACCATTTGCATCAAGAAATTACAATCAGTGCACTGGAGGAACCTCCTGGGCTGTGGCTGGCTGGCTGAGTAGACCTTCCAGCAAATCCCCCAAGAGAACTAGGGACTGTAATTATGAAGCTGCTATCAACTGCCTGTAGGCCTCATCAATTTCCTCATCATAATCTGGTGGCCTGTCATAGACACCCACAGTGGTATCACCCATGCTAGCCTGCCCCTTTGTTTACACCCACAGACTCTCAACTCCTCATCCACCCCTGGACAGAACTCAATACATTCTAGCTGCTCTCTCATGTAAAGAGAAAATCCAGCACCTTGCCTCGTTGACCTGTCTTTCCTAAAAAGGACATAGCCATCCATGACCACATTCCAGTCATGTGAGCTGTCCCACCATGTCTCTGTAATTGCCACCAGATCATAGTCCCTTGACCACACACAGATTTCCAGCTTCTCCTGTTTATTCCCCATGCTTCATGCATTGGTGTACAGGCATTTCAGGGAGCAAGCTGAGCATGCTGATTGCTCCCTAGCTGGGTGGGAGGCCTTCTGGTCTTCGTTAATGCTAGAACAGTGCCCCACTGGTGCAAACCCAGCTGCAACCTCATCCTCTTTAAAATCTAGTTTAAAGCTCTATAAATGAGCCCTGCTTGTTCTTATCCTTTCCCCACTGCCAGATGAGCCTTTCCCACTTACTACCATCAGACCTGATGTCTTACAAAACCAGCCACGATCAAAGAACCCAAAACTCTACCTGTATCACCAGTCTCAGAATTCACACACTGGATCCTTCTATTCCATCCCATGTCAGTGCCTGCAACTGGGAGGAGGGAGTGTGTGCCCCAGGCTTTTGCACCAACCATCCCCTCTGACTGTGGAATGCAGCTTCTCCTCAACCTGGCTGCCTTCAGAAGGCTGGGGAAAGTAGCTTCTCTTAGGTACAGTTTCTCTATCAGAGACTTCCTGGTTTTCCTGGGAAATTTTCATTCCCAATACACGCTCATAAATTGGAATTATTCCAAAAACAATGCACAATACCATTCTCAATATAAGAGTAATTGTTCTACTAATATTCTTAAAGCAAATGCCAAAGATTTCTCTTGCATGCCTTGGCATATATTTAGAATTGCAGCTCCTACTTCCAGTGGTAAAATGCTGTGTACTGAGGGTGGAGTGGTGCTGTCGATACCTTTCTGCTGTGGTGATGTATTTTCATTGTGCTTCTTCAAAGTGCTTGGTTCACTTTCGACTTCAAATCTGGTTTGAGGAAGGGTTTAATGGGATAGCCATTATTATTGTTAGAATAAATCTTTAATAGTAGTCTTATTGCAAAAAGAATAATTTTAATCTCAGAAATATTATAGGCAAAGCAGTATTCTGAAAACCATTTGTTGTTTCTTTTGACAGGTGTTGCATATTCCCAAATTTAACTTAGGCAGCACCATAAATAAGTAAATTAATCTTACCTTTGAACACATATTTTAGACTGTCTGAATGGTCTCTGTAATGTGTAAGGAGTGGCTGAGGGAACTGGGGTTATTTAGGAGAAAAGGAGACTGAAGGGAGGCCTTCTCACTCTCTACAACTACTTGAAAAGAGGTTGTAGCCAAGTGGCTGTTGGTCTCTTCTGCCTAGTAGGAAGTGATAGGATGAGAGGAAATGGCTTCAAAGTTGCACCATGGGAGGTTTAGGTTAGTGGGTACTAGAAGAAAGGTTTTGACTGAAAGGGTTCTCAAACACTGGAACAGGCTCCCCAGGGAGGTAGTTGAATCCCCATCCCTTGAAGTGTTTAAAAGGCTCAGAGAGCATAGAATCATTAAGGTTGGAAAAGACCTTTAAGATCATCAAGTCTAACAGTCAACCCACTGTGCCCAGAAGTGCCATGTTTACATGTTTGTCTTAAATGCCTTCAGGATTGGTGACTCTTACCACTTATCTGGGCAGCCTGTTCCAATGCTTGACCACTCTTTTGATAAAAAAGCTTTTCCTAATATCCAATCTAAACCTTCCCTGGCACAACTTGAGGTAATTTCCTGTCATCCTCTTGCCAGTTACTTGGGAAAGAGACTCACCCCACCTCACTGTAACCTCCTTTCAGGTAGTTGCAAAGAGCAACGAGGTCTCCCTGAGCCTTCTGTTCTCCAGGTGTTGTGCTGAGAGACATGGTTTATAGCATGACAGTTGGTAGAGTTAGATCGTGGTTGGACTTAATGATCTTACAGACCTTTTCCAACTAAAATGATTCTGCCATTCTCTGATTGTGTACTATTTCACAATGCATGTTTACTGCATGCTTATATAGTGGACAATAAAAAAATACTTGATTAGTTGATCTTATTACCACGAATCAAAGCACTAATTAAGTGCTTCACTAATCAGTGAAGGCACTAGCCATGTTACATTGCAGCCGTTTATGCCTGTCAAGATACTGTCTACCTGAATATGAGAAGATTTTAAACTTTGACTGTAGTGCACCAGGTGATACCCTTAAGAGGTCAGGTTTTGTAAACCACAGTTTTGTCAGTTCTGTACAAAACTGGCATTGTGACTGCTTTTGTAATTGGATCCCGGCACACTTTTGCATTTCCAGCATGAGAGTTCGATTGGCTTTGTAGTCCCCACAATACTTTGTGTTTGATTAGTACCAAGAATGAATGTACAGTTAGTGCTGTTTGTTCACTAAATTCAAAATAGGAAATTACATCCTACTTGTGCTCCTTTCACAGAATGAGGGGAATGGAAAGGTCCTATGTTAATGACTCGGTTGTGGGAATTCCCAAGGCAGGAATTGCAAAATCTGTAGTTATTTTATTTCCAGCAAACCCCGCCCACAACTCTCTATAAACTTAGTTAGATGGGGTTCAGAAATTCGGTCAGGAAGATCTTTCACAAGGATGCTTCTACAAGGAATTTAGTAATTCAGAGAAATCAGAAAACTTGGAAAAGGGTTTGCTATAAAAAATAGCTTTGCTGCACTTACAAACAAAGGCAGCCTGGAGCCCCAGGGAATGTCAGAGGAGTAGGTGTTCAGAGGTAGTCCCTTGGCTCCTGGTCGGCAGTCTGTGCAGCAGTGCCTTGCAGTGCAGATCGTGGGGCAGCACAGGGTAAAGCTCAGGCTGCTCGCAGGGTACCCACAATCATGGCAGAGGCAGGTCCCTTCAACAGGCAGGCAGGATCTGGCAGTCTGTGGCTGGCAGTCCCTCTTAAAGCCTGATGGAGCAGTCTCCTTAAAGTCCCCCTAGATAATGTGTCCCATTGCCGTATATATATGCTGGGGCGATTTGCTCTCCCCTGTTCAAGCCTGTGAGGGTGGGGTAAGGTACTTAACACCTCCTCCTTCCACATTCCAAACCCCCAGAACCAGAGGTGTGTGTGGGGGGGAGCAGAACAGTTTCACACCCTATTCGAACCTGCGGTGGGGTAGGGACTTGAGTGTGCCCCACCACAGTTAAAAGGTGCTATTATGATATTTTCATAATTAGGAAACAGACAAATTTAGTTTTACTTTCCCTTGACACTTAATAAGAACCTTTAGGTGATTGAAATGTCTGTTTGTTAAAGGAAAGCCATATCAGTATAGTAGTTTAATTCATAGAATCATAGAATGGTAAGGTTGGAAGGGACCTCAAGGATCATCTAGTTCCAACCCCCTGCCATAGGCAGGGAAACCTCCCACTAGTACAGGTTACTCAAGACCTCATCCAATCTGGCCTTGAACACCTCCAGGGAGGGAGCATCCATGACCTCCCTGGGCAACCCGTTCCAGTGTCTCACCACCCTCACTGTAAAGAACTTCCTCCTAACATCCAGTCTAAATCTCTCTAAATTATAGGAAAACAGTTAGTTTGAACAGGTCCCAATGCCATAGGATGGACCACTTCTCATTTTATCTGGTCAAATGCTACCTGCTGTTCAGGTCCCCAGTCAAAATAATGTTGAAGAGTGATTTTGCAATTGCACTGTATCTGGGAATGTCCATTTTCCAAATTTGTATTTTTTCTAATTTCTTATATGAGAAAAACATCTCTCCATGAGAGTGCTTAGAGAAGAAGTTTTTGAGTGTTTTGTTCTTGCTGTCATACTTCAGATCTCCTTATTTTTGTGGGAAAGAACATGTCTTAAAATGGCAGATTTCCTGACAGGGTTAGCAAAATTGATTCTTTTCCTGTTTCTGTATTGGCATAAGAATACACATTTCTTGCATGTGTAATTTACACAAGTATACCAAAATTTCCTTTTTCTATCAAAGCAGAAGCTGTTTCTCTGTGCATGTGGTATTCTTCTGTGTCACTTTTCTCCCTTATTTTTTGACACAGTTTCCTCTGACATAGAGCTTACCAGTCAAATGGATCTTTTGGGTTTTTTTCCTGTTTATTGGATTTGAGGTTTTGACTTTTTTTTGTTTGTTGGGTTTTTTTGTTTGATTGGTTTTTTAAAGTACTGTACAAGCCAGGTGGATCTCTTAGTGTATTAGATTGATACTGTTAGATCACTTGATCTGTGTGTCAGACACCCAAATAGAAGTGGCCTTATTTTTATAGGAGTTCTGTGGTAGTGTCTCTCACTGCTTAGTAGGCCTTTGTGCATTTCTTCCTTGTCCAGATTTACACTGAGAAACCTAAGTTGAGTCTCCTTTCGAATGTTTTGCCAGTAACGTTTCACTGAACTGGGAGAGAAGCAAATAAAGCAACAGTGAAAGTAAATAGAGAAGTAAATGTAGAGATTTATTCTAGAACATGGCTCTTCTGTATGCTGTGCACAGGGTAGTTTCGTTCATTGTATGGCTCTCTGATTCAGTTGTAACTGTTTCTCACTGTCCAGCCTTTGAGTTCAGCCCTAGAGAATGTTTCAGGTGATAAATGCTTATGAGCTGCATTTGCTATGACCCTTAGGGTGCTGTTGCCACATTTCATGCATTTGCCAGTCCTGTTATATAAGTAGCAGTGTTATCTTGGATAAGCTCTGACTGGCTTAGAGCAAGCATTTTCAAAATAGCAGGACAGGCAAAGCAGAGAATTTGTAGTCTGTTGACAAACATGGTACTTGTGTCTGATAGCCCTAAGACTGTCTTGTGCTCTCAGCCTCAGGTTCAATTTGCCAGTTGTAAATACTCAGGGCAGTAGATTTCTTGGAAAGCTGTAGTGAAATGTTACTAGTCCCAAGTGAGTTAGTGGGTTATAAAAGATCCTCTCAGTGCTAGGATGTTCTTTAATGATGAATACATTGGTAAGAACAATCAGACAGATCCTCATCCGTTTAATTGTAGTTTGGATCAGTGGCGAATTGTTACTTTTGCATCTTTCTGACCTATCTTGATTTGGAATTGTACTGGAACCAGTTAGTGCTTGAGAAATAAGACCGCAGTCATTTTCTAGCTGTTGGTGGTGATGACTTGGCTACCTTGCTCTTGGTTTTTAAAGCCAGCCAAATGCATAAAACAGACAGCATTGCCCTTGTGAAGTGGGAGATTATGAATTCTGGTCTTCAACTTTCTTTTTGCTTCATCAGAGTTAATTCTGGCTTGCTAATGTGGTAGGACTTTCTGTTTTAAACACCTTTGATTTCAGCTCAATGTCTTTGTTAGTCATTAGTATTTAATTTTATTTTTAATTTGCTTGAGTGGGATCATAAGTGAAGAGTTTGAAAGGGAGTTTGCCAAGCAATAAACAGGGAAGGGGAAGTTGCAAGAATCATCAACTGCTTCAGTTTGGCTGCAGTCTTGTTTTATCGTACGATTACATAGTGTCAAGCTGGTGTATGTCCTGGATCAAGTGAATGAGATATGCAGCAAAAATTATAGCAAATGTCACTGTTAGAGAAGGTATTCTTTCAAATAACTTCATAGCCACTTACACTAAATTATCTTTGCGCTGGCAGTGTTCTGGAATTGCCACCTTACTTAAGGTTCAGCTGTGCCTGTTTACTACAGATGCCAGGATACAGATGTAAAAATCCAATAACATGATCAAGTTCAAACTTGAGATAACAAATCTTATTCCACTGCTTTGTAATTTCCCTTGTGATTGCTATTGTGTTTGAGTTGTCATTTTCTGTCCTGAATTACTGTCTAGCATTTATATGCAGCTTAAAGAGCTGCTGCATTTTACTGAAAAGGTGTGGTTTCAGTTCTGGGTGATTTAGTTCTGCCTGTGTAGACAAGAATTTTTTTTTTTTTAATTTAAGATTTAGGGATTTTGTTTTCTTGTCAAAGATGTTTATAAAATAGGGAATGAACATATTCAGATTCTTAGTGTAGGTCTAATGTGATCCAATTCTAACTTGGTTGCCTCCCTGACAATTGTGTTGTACAGAAGTACACAAAAGCTGTGTGTCTGGAGTCAGCCGTACATTTGACTGCGCAGCTATCATTCCAAATGCTCTACTGATAGAACCTATGCAAATCTCAAGCTCTGTGAAAACTGCAGTGTTTTCTTCCACTTCTTGAATTTCTCATGATGCAGACTTATCTTTACCTGTCAGATGCTTTTATAACCTAGCTGTCTTGATTTCTGCCCTTGTCTTAAAGAGAAGGGCGGGCTGGGAAATCTGCATTTATTTTAATTTGGATTTGTATTGTTAGCACAACTGGTATTTTGTAACGATTTCAACATGCAGCAGTTCAACATACCAGTAATCTGTTCTCTGACTGCACTGTGGGAATTAAAATCTGAGTGACACTTAGAAAATTAAGCATTCAACTGATATTTAGTTCATGCTTGTTTTCTTCTAGGTTGAATAACACTTTTATAGAGGGCTGTAGCTGTAAGGTCACCATGCAAATTTAGCCCTGTGTCAGGTATGTGGATCAGCCCTCTGTCCCTCTCTGCTGGACAAAAAGGCATTGTTGCTTTTCCCTTGTAAAACTCATGAACAAATGGTGGTACTTTATTTAAGTTAAAATGTCTGAGATTAGGTCAATTCAACCGAAACTCAGTAAATAACTGCATGATGAGGGTGGATAATGGAAAGCTTTTTCCAGCCCCCATCGTCTAGTTAACTGTATCAAATTGTTGTTGTTATCGTATGGCAGATGATTAGGTTGGTAAGTTAGTAGCAGTTAGAATCATAGAATGGTAAGGTTGGAAGGTACCTCAAGGATCATCTAGTTGCAACCCCCTGCCATAGGCAGGGACACCTCCCACTAGGACAGCTCACTCAAGGCCTCCTCCAGCCTGGCCTTGAACACCTCTAGGCAGGGAGCAGCCACAACCTCCCTGGGCAACCTGTGCCAGTGTCTCACCACCCTCACCAGAAAGAACTTCCTCCTAACATCCAGTCTGAATCTTCCCTCTGCCAGTTCAAACCCATTGCCCCTTGTCCTGTCATTGCAAGACCTTGTCAATAGTCCCTCCCCAGCCTTCCTGTAGGCCCCCTTCAGATCCTGGAAGGCTACTCTAAAGTCTCCTGGAAGCCTTCTCTTCTCCAGGCTGCAGAGCCCCAACTCTCTCAGCCTGTCCTCACAGCAGAGCTGCTGCAGCCCTCTGAGCATCCTCGTGGCCTCCTCTGGACCTGCTCCAACACTTCCATGTCCTTCCTGTGCTGGGGGCTCCAGAACTGCACACAGGACTGCAGGTGGGGTCTGAGGAGAGCAGAGCAAAGGGGCACAATCCCCTCCCTTGCCCTGCTGCCCACACTGCTCTTGCTGCAGCCCAGCACACAGTTGCTGTCTGGGCTGCACTCACACTGCAGCCTCATCTTGAGCTTTTCATCACCCCACACCCCCAGGGCCTGTTCCTCAGGGCTGCTCTCAGCCATTCCCCACCCAGCCTGGAGTTGTGCTTGGGATTGTGCCTACCCAGGTGCAGGACCTTACACTTGGCATTGTTGAATGTCCTGAGGTTGGCCTGGGCACAACTCTCCAGCCTGTCCAGGTCCCTCTGGATGGATCCCTGCCCTCTAGCAAGTCGACTGTGCCACACAGCTTGGTGCCAGCTGCACACTTGCTGAGGGTGCACTGATTCCTCTGTCCATGACACTGACAAAGATGTCAAACAGCACTGGTGCCAGCACTGACCCCTGAGGGACACCACTTGTCACTGGTCTCCAGGTGGACATTGTGCCCTTGATCACCACTCTCTGTGTGCCACCATCCAGCCAATTCCTTACCCAGCAGTGCTCCACACATCCAGTCCATGTTTTTCCATTTTGGTGCCCAGGATGCCGTGTGGGACAGAGTCAAATGCCTTACTCAGGTCCAGGTAGATGGGTTGACCTTTTCCTTTCCCCCACAGACAGAAAGATGTTTCTATTCACCACAGCTACTGTAGTACTACAATTTTTCAGTCTGAGTCTGCATAGGAGTGTGAGTGCCTAGTGTTAGCTGTGCAATCAGGAGATTCTTCCAAAGCCACTACTTGTGGTGGTTGAGGGATGGGATATTTTGTAGGTTTTTGAACCCGAAGAGATGTAATGAGCATATACATGAAAACAAAAGGTTTGGCACATAAAAAGGTGTTGGAGTATGGGCAGCTTTTGTGCTGTAAGAGCTCTTCAGTGCAGCAGAGCAAATGTAATGCCTGTGACTGTGGGGAAGAATGAGGAGCTTCTCAGTCAAAATGCTGGGTGCATGCATCTCTAGGTCTGTGCCTCTACACTGTTTACTGTCAAATACCTATTTTTAGATTGAGTGTCTAGTTGGTGTTCCTGCACATGGGTGTCTCCCTGTCTCACCTGATCCACTCATGTGAGTGATGCACTTGGTTGGAGGTCTCTGCTGGTGAATCTTTCCTAAGCAGCCTGTTCATCTTGGTTTGCTCTCGGATGTATACATGTACATGTGTGTTTATGCACTTACTGGTGTGCTCAAAGACAGTATAATCCCATCCTTCAACAAGATTCATTTAAAAAATGAAAGATGCAGAACTTGCATCTTCAAAACATTGTTCTTCTCTTTATGCAAAGAAGTGCAGAGCAGTGCAGGTTGTTAGCTACCTTCTTCCAGATTTGAGGGGCTTGCTCTTAGAGACAGTGATGCAGCCTGTTATGAGTAAGAAAGATGATCTTTGCTGCTGCCTTGTGTCCTACAAAAGACAGTCTACAAGTTTGTGCATAAGTTTATACGAGTTGGTGCTGCTAAATACTTTTCATATAAAATGATTGTTAAGTAGAAAACCCTGAGTACAAGTTGGACAGAAATGTTTTATTTTTATGAGGGGAAATACATACTCAGGATCTTTCCTCTCATAATGATTCTCTTTTCACCATGTGGCAAACTTGTTCTGTGACTTTGGGTGGGTACATTTTTTAATGTGTCTGAGATTTGGAGAAAATATGTGTCTGTTATCTTGTGAATTAAGCAAGATTTAATTCAATAAGACAATATATGTGTTTAGGAAAAATGATTTGTGGTGGGCAAAACTTTAACTGGTATGAGCTTAATATGGTCCATTCCCCCATGACGTGGTAGATATAACTAAATGTAGTATTATGCATGATCTTGGTGTTTTAAAACCAGACACGTAATCCTAGCTCAAAGAAGTAGGATTCATTGTGAAGTAGGATTCATTGTGATGTCACCTGATGTAAAAAGAAAGTCTGGACCTTAGAGAGCAATTCAACTATCTTAATTTGAGGGGAAAATAAAGTTCTGGCTTTCCCAGGTGATCTAATTAAATTTTCTCTTACCTGACACAGTTCTGGATTATGAGTGATCTCGGTGAAGGGTCTCAAGGTTGCTTACATAGTAAAGGAGTGAATGTGATACAGCCGCCTAAAATATTCTGCCTTCCGTTAAATAGATACCAGATCTTTACCTGACAACAGTTGGGGTGTGGTGGACTCCTAGCAACATTACCATCAGCACTGTCCCAGTTATTATCAGCAAGGTCCTCCCAGAGACAGTCATAGGCCTTTTTAGATGATTCTGGCTGGCTGTGTGCAGGTACATGAAGTAGGTACTCGAGTATTTGTGATAGAGTGAGAAGCAGAGGAGGAATGCAAATGGATGTTTGTGTTCTTAGGTTTCACCTTGTTTATATCTTAGGAGTTCCCTTCCTGCTCTTTTCTGCTCGCAGATACTCCTGTTTCCAGCAGCATGGCCTCTGACCTGGAAAGCAGTCTCACTTCCATAGACTGGCTCCCACAACTTACTTTAAGGGCTACTATTGAAAAATTAGGGGGTTCCTCACAAGCAGGACCTCCAGGAGCTGCCCGAAAGTGTCCCCCGGGCTCACCAACAGATCCCAATGCCACCCTGAGTAAGGATGAGGCTGCAGTACACCAAGATGGGAAGCCACGTTACAGCTATGCCACTTTGATCACGTACGCCATCAACTCATCACCTGCCAAGAAGATGACGCTTAGTGAGATCTACCGCTGGATCTGTGACAACTTCCCCTACTACAAAAATGCTGGTATTGGTTGGAAGGTGAGGACTTGTTCCACTAAAGTACCTTTTTTTGGGTCAAATTACAGGACTTATTTTTCTTGATGTGCTTACTGAGCAAAATAAAGAGAAAAAAGACTGGAGAAAACGCAGTCCCCAAAGTCCTGTTTTCTCTGTATATGTGTGGTGGCTCCTTAAGGAGCATGCAAAAAACCAACAAAAACAACCAAGAAAAATGAAACAAAAAAAGTCACAAAATGCATATCACTACCAACCTGTGCATCACACTGATGCTACTTTCATTGCATATTCTGCAAATGCATAGATTGTTGTAATAGTTTGGGAGTTCCCCGCGCCCCCCCCACTTTGTAAAGTGACCCAGACTAGAACTCAACCAGCTGGAAGTTAAGGCCTGAAGCTCTATTTACAGCTCAGCACAATGTACAAGCAGAGATAGACACAACAGACAGGAATAGTTACAGAAATAGACAAGTTAAAGGGAATACACAACTCCCCTCCCAGAAATCAGAGACCCCAGGAGGGGCTCCCAACCACCCTTCCACCTTCTCCCCACCCCTGTACCTTAACCCAAGGTTTGCCTTACGCACAAGGTGAATTAGGAGGATGGGCCAGGGGGCTTAGAATAAAAGTGGTTAGTGAAGAATTAAATGGGAAGAGGAGCCAGAGCCAGAAGCTGCTAGACCACCCCAGATGCTGTGCTGTGTCCCCAGAGAGACAGACAGAGAATGCCTTAGCTATGTTTTGGTTTCTCTTCCCAAAACAAATCTCAGCAAGCCTATGGGTGAAGCAGACATCATGATGTTTTCCTTTCACATCTTATAGTGTAATTTTCTCTATTAAAACATTCCAATTAGCCTCAAACCAGCACAGTTGTGCAGCCCCACATTATGCATCCTAATGTATCCCTGTTCTTTTCAGAGCTTCTGTCCTGCTCCATTACAAGTGTAGGTAGTGAGCTTTGGCTTTCCTGTATGTGCCATCATATTTTCTCTCCCTTTTTCCAGGCATTGTCAGAAGGTTGTATGCCTTTTTGGTAACACTTCCCTTTATCTCTTGCTCTCTCATCAGAATTCTATTCGTCATAACCTCTCTCTGAATAAATGTTTTCGGAAGGTGCCTCGACCAAGAGATGATCCGGGAAAGGTAAGAAATCTGCATGCTCCTGGGCAAGCAATGTCAGACTGCAGGGAACAAACCAGGGTTGCCCGTTCTAAGTCATGGTTGGAATTTAAAACCTAAAGCATAGGCAAAAATGGAAGCAGTACTAAGATTTACTACAGTGCTTTGGTTATGGAAACATTCCCTTAAAGGGAACCTATAAAGGTCCTTAATGATTTTAGCAGTTAATTTTCTTATCTGTGATCTTTGTTTCACTTTAAAGATACTGGAAGAAGGAAAAAAATTAGGTCAATTTTTAGTTAGTTTTGTTTCTTTTTTGTTCCTGATCTTTACATATAAAATGTGGGTCTGGTATTCTGTTATGAAAGACTGCAGTGGGTGCTGGTGAACACAGGACTATGATGTGACATCAGAGGTTTCATGGCGGCAAGATCCATGAGAAGCGAACTATTGCCTATTGCAACTGAAAAACATTTGGTGTTGGGGAAAATATCATCCTCAGTCAAAATCTGTAAAAATAATTTACAAGTAAAACTCAAGAACCTAGGCTGTGTAACAGCTAGGAAAACTGTTAGTTTGTATAGTCTACTCAACCCCATCCTGAAGTTACCAGAAAGGGCTACTTGCTCCGGCCTTTTATTTCCGGTCATGTTTAAAAGGACCAAGTGATACTCAGTTGGCATCTGTAAATGGAAGTAGTATATCTTTGAAAAGCACTGCTCAAAAATACTATTGATTGGCTTATTCAAGGAGATTCTAACTGAATTTAGTGTATATGTGTGGATGGTTTGGGAGTTCCCTGCCCCCCACACTTTGTGAAATGACCCAGACTAGACTCAGCCAGCTGGAAGTTAAGGACTGAAGCTCTATTTACAGCTCAGCACAATGTACAAGCAGAGATAGACACAACAGACAGGAATAGTTACAGACATAGACAAGTTAAAGGGAATACAGAAACACAACTCCCCTCCCAGAAATCAGAGACCCCAGGAGGGGCTCCCAACCACCCTTCCACCTTCTCCCCACCCCTGTACCTTACCCCAAGGTTTGCCTTACACACAAGGTGAATTAGGAGGATGGGCCAGGGGATTTAGAAGAAAAGTGGTTAGTGAAGAATTAATGGGCAGAGGAACCAGAAGCTGCTAGACCACCCCAGATGCTGTGCTGTGTCCCCAGAGAGAGACAGACAGAGAATCCCCTAGCTATGTTTTGGTTTCTCTTCCCAAAACAAATCCCAGCAAACCTATGAGTGAAGCAGTCACCACCATTGTTTTCCTTTCACAGCCTATAGTGTAATTTTCTCTATTAGATTATTTTAATTAGCCTCAAACCAGCACAGTGTGTTTGCAGGTGTTCATTGGCTCATGCCTGTCACCGATTATTCACATTTCAGTTGGAAGTGAAAATGAGCTAAATTGTATTCTAGAGTTCTCTTTATATTTATTCAGGAAACAACCAACATAATTATAGACTATTTTATGTTGAAAGGGACCTCTGGAGGTCAACATGCATACTCACTCCCCTCCCAGACAGGGACAGTAACATTGGGCTGTTGAGGTCTTTGAGTTTTGAGTAACTCCAGGAGATGCTACAACTGGGCACTTATTCCAGTGCTGCAACACCATCATTCTGAAGAAACTCCTATTTATATCTGATTATAATTTCCCTTGCTGCAACTTATGTTTGTTCCCTTTTGTTCTTGTGATTTGCGTTTCTGAGAAGAGTTTGATTCTACCTTCTTTATAATCGCCTTACACAGTTGAAGACAGTGGCTAGATCCCCTTAGCCTCTTGGTAAGGCTAAACAAATGTGTGAAGTGCTTCTACCTCGTGTGTTCTACTTCTCAAGCACCATGGTGGCCACTCTTTGGATGCATTCTAGCATGTCAGTGTTAAGTCTTACTCTGGGAACTTGCTAGATGGGTACTCAAAGTGGAGTCTCAGAAGTATGGTTAAAAAAAAAGTCAGTCCTTTTTAGCTGTTCCTGCCCATTCTGAACATTGAATTAGTTCTCATCAGTCAATAACAAATTCATGTGGTGAGGAAGGTACTGAAGAGGGTGTGCAGGCCAAAAAGAGTTGGCCTAGCTTCTATCAAAGCATCCTTTGTGCTTGTCAAGCTTTCTGAATATCTAAAGGATGAGGGTCAAGAGGATGCGGCTGGGTTGTTTCCAGTGTTCCCCAGTGATAGGACAAGGGGCAACAGGCACAAACTAGAACTCAGGAGTTTTCACTTAAACACAGAGGAAAACTTTGCTGTGAGGTTGCCAGAGCACTGGACCAGACTGCCCATAAAAGTTGTGGAGCCTCCTTCTCCAGAGACCTTTAAGACCCACGTGGACATTGTGCAGCCTGTTCTAGGCAAGCCTGCTTTTGCAGGGACGTTGGACAAGATGACTTCCTGAGGTCCCCCCTACCAGTCTGTGATTCTTAGTGTACTGTCTCAGACTGATGAAAATGCAGAATATTCTGCCTTCCACCACTAATACCACACTTCATTGTTCAATATAACTCAACAAAAGAGAGGAATCTCTTTCCAACATCCAGGTCTTGGTTTTCTGATGTTCTGGAGGGTGATCCTTGTGGTCCTAATGTTTAGTTGGTGCTGAGTTCTTTAAGTCAGTAACTACCTGCTTCAGGGAGCTCTCTGGTTTAATCATACATTCACCAATGGGTCTTCTTTCTAGGGCTCTTATTGGACAATAGATACATGTCCAGATATATCTCGCAAGAGGCGGCATCCTCCAGATGATGACGTGAGTGTTGCTCTTTTCAGACAGCATGTGGTAATTGCCTTCTTATTTCATTGCCTTCTTATTTCACCAGACCACAGTATTGCTTTGGAGACAGTGTACAGATGATGGGGAGACAAAGGGCTAAATAAACTAGCATGTATGCCCTGCTGATTGGCCATTGCTGCTGTTCAGCAGCAAAGTTAATCCTGACTCTTACATGACGAAGGCTCAGGCCACCTCTTTTTCTAAGACATGAACTTCTGCAGAGGGGAGCTGGCTTTGTATCTGCAGTTTCACTTCTCCATCTGGTTTGGATTTATGCTCCTTTCCTTTTTTCTTTCTTTTCCATCCACAGATGCCACAAGACTCCCCAGAGCAAGAGGCAAGTAAAAGCCCCCGAGGTGCTGTTCCAGTCAGCACAGAAGCATCTTTGCCACCTGAGGCAACCCCTCAGCTGTCACTCCAGAGCACCACCCCCATTGCCAACTACAGTCAGGTGAGCCACAAGGAGAAGGTTAGAAGCCTTATAGTGAGGGGTGAGCAGAAGAGGAGAGTGGAGAGTGCATGAATGGAAAAGCAAAGTGGTAAGAAGGGAGGGAATCATGAAAGTGGGTGATAGGTGAAAATGAAAAGGGAAGAAACCGAAATTGCAGAGGCAGAAACTGAGGAGGAAGTTAATTTTAACAAAGGGCTGGATGGGGGTAAAGATAAAGGCATAATGGCATTAGATAGCTGAAGAAAAGACTGGAGCCAGTATGCTGCAGAGGAAGGATAGTGCTTGATTTTCCTCATGGAAAGCAGCGTTTGGGAAGATACCTTGGGATCTGAGCTGAGCAGTAGGGGTTATCACTGAATGTTCTACCTGTATGTAGGCCCTGGATCTCTGTTTCAAGTTAGAAAACCTAGAATAAGCTAAAGGCCTTCTCTCTTCCTTAGCAGGGTGCAGGGCCTGTGGATGTTGCCTCTACTGCAGCGGGGGGACAGGGCCGTGAAGGGGCCGATGTGCCAACCCCACTGTACAGTGCCAACCATGACTTCAAATTCTCCTATTCTGAGATCAATTTCCAGGATCTTAGCTGGTCTTTCCGAAATCTCTACAAATCTATGCTGGAGAAATCATCTTCCTCTCAGCATGGTGAGTAACTGTATGCGTCATGTGGGGTGGGCAGGTATCTGCCCACACAGTCTTGTCCACTGATCTATCCTTGGTATCTCTCAGATCTTGCCTTGTTTAGGAGCCTGTACAAACAGACTTTCCTTCTTTGGCATGCTGTAATTAAGTTCTGCCAGGAGCAGTAAGAAATCTGCACGTCCTTTGTTGCTTCTCTTATTTTTCTCAGAATAGAGCATAACGATTTAAAAAGCACCTTGTGTCGATGCAAAAGCAAATACTGAAATGGCTGAAGAGCAGAGAAATGAAGACCTGAAGAAAAGTGCATTGGAGAAATATTCAGTGTCTGTCAGGCTAGAACCGTAAGGAGAGGATTGTTGCATGCAGAGTTTCTCCAGAAGGAGAGTGGAAAGCCATTTGTACTCAGACCTGACCTTAACTAGGATTGTACAAGGCCTCAGAATTGAGTTTT
This sequence comes from Eubucco bourcierii, assembly GCA_013396675.1. NCBI lineage: Eukaryota > Metazoa > Chordata > Aves > Piciformes > Ramphastidae > Eubucco > Eubucco bourcierii. Next base: position 31,326 of record VWZE01021564.1, read on the forward strand.
GTAGATTGAGAGTGTGGAAGGATAGCCTACATCTCCATGCCTAGCTTGCATTTCTGGGATTGAGGATGCAGCCACCAGAGGGCAGGACTGAATGGACAGTATGAGATGTTCACTGAAAACCCTAGAAAAATCTACAGTTGTTCCTTCTCCCTTCAAACACTCTTGTAAATATTAGTCCGATGTACAAAGGAATAGACCTCCTTCAGACCTCCTGATCAGGAAGGTGAAGTGGATGAGGCC
>VWZE01021565.1:6507-22074 GCA_013396675.1 Eubucco bourcierii
GGGGGGGAATGATAAATAGAATCACAAATATGGACAAAAGAAGAGTGTGGGAAGGAGGTGGAAGTGTCTGGGTGTAAGAACACAACATACAGTTGGGGATTGTCTCAGATACCTTTAGCTTCGATCAGTGCTGGGGCAGTATTAATCTGGCATCAAGCCTAAGTCTCAGTTGCAAACCCCTCCAAGATGTGGACATTTATCACTGGAAAATGTCAAGTTTAGCACTCCTTTTACATTCATCCCTTGAGGTATCTAAAAGATGTGTTACTGCTGTGGTTAGGGACACGGTTTAGTGGTGGACTTCTGTAGTGTGGGGTTAAGGGTTGGACTTAATCTTAGAGGTCATTTCCAACCAAAATGATTCTATGATTCACAGAATCACAGAAACACCTGGATTATAAAAGCCCCTCAGGATCACCAAGTCCAACCCTACTCTATGAGATTCACCTTAAACCACATCCCTAAGCACCACATCCAAATGACCCTTAAACACATCCAGGATTGGGGACTTCACTACCTTCTTGGACAGCTCATTCCAGACTCTGACCACTGCCTCTGTGAAAAACTTTTTCCTAATATCCAATCTAAACCTACCCAGTCTCAGCTTGAGGCCATTCCCCTTTGTTCTGTCTCCAATTACCTGTCAGATGAGCCCAGCAGTAGCCTCTCCACAATGTCCCTTCAGGTTGCTGTAGAAAAGTTCCTTTAAAATGAACTGCATAGGATCCCTGTTTAGCCAACAACATAAATAATGCTGAGCTCTCCCCAGTCTCCTTTTTTCTTCCCTTAGACCTTAGGCACACGTTACTCACACCTTACTTACTGCCCCTACAGCTGTCTCTGCTGTCTTCAACTCTTCAGCAGATTAAAGTAGCTCTCTTAAGGCTAGATCCTCCCTAGGACTCTTAAGGTTAGATCTTCCCTAGGAATCAGCATCCCCTGGGTCCATGCCTTAGCCTCATGGTCCCAAAACTTTCCATTCTTTCTCCCCTCAGGTTTGCTTTTTTGGGAAGAGCACACTGCAGAGCCAGTGAGGTCATTCAAATTCGACCCTGGGCTTTGCACACCACCACAGGCAGTGCTTAATGGGCTACAATGACATGGAGTCACCTTGGGCCACAACCCTGGGTCCCTCTTAGCTGCTGAGAACCCTTGCACAGAACTACTGTGGGGAAGATGCCGAACACTCTGTGGTAGTTATGTGGCCACACAGACTCCTGGCATCAGTAATAGAAATCTCTACTTAAAGGCTTCAGAAACATCAGTGAAAGGACAGCTTTTTAACAGCCCTGGGCTTGTCTTACTGTGCTTTTTGAAGTCTTCACAAAGACAATAAATGCCTGAAATGTGTAACCGACCTCAAATCCGAGCAGCTGCCAGAGGAGGAGTCCTGCCAAGGGTACTACCGCATGTAACTTGCAGCGCTGTGACCATGCTACTTTATATAACAGAGCCTGTTAGACATTAACATGATGCAGTGGTGCACAAAAGAACTAAAAAGGGCAGAACTGATCCTGGGGTTAGTTGTGGACAGCTAACAGCATAAAAGGAGTTTACTCAGGGTAATGAACTCAGCATAACTGAAAAAAAAAGGAGTGCAAGAAGTCTTTGCTTCAATGCCGTTTCTGCAACAAAAACGTAAAGTGAGGTCCTTGTGATGCTAAATTCAGCAGGGAACTTGAACTGCTGCTTCTGCTTAGGCAATGATATATCTTTGAAGTCACTTGCTCTTCTAACTTGCCTCCTAAATAATGTGCAAGTCATAATTTCTGTCAAGAAGTTATCACAGCTTTGTAACCAGAAAGGTCTCAGGTAGAAATTCGTTGGTTTTATACTTGACGTTCAAGATCTGCTAACAGGGAGTAGCTTTCTGTACACATAAACTTGGGTTGGGGTTTTTTTTTTGGTGTGTTTATGTAGTGTCAGTTTTACCTCCCTTGTTTCATTTGGCATCTAATGCCTGAAAGTGCTAGCACTGGACTGTAAAGTAAATAAATAAAGTTTTGTAGGGAGAAAATGTTCACTAAGAGGTTCCAGTGCTGAATACTGTAAAAAACGAGAAAAGGAATATTTAAGACGAGCCAACAGGCAATCTTCATTCTTCTCCACTTCCAGTATTCTTTCCAACTTTTTACTTTCCTCAGCTACTTTAACTCTAAATAATTTTTAAATATATATATATCAGTATGTTAAATTACAAATTAAAAAGGGTGGGGGTGAAAAAAAAAATATCCCTAATGTACTGTACCCAAAAGTATCACCAGGGTCTCTCTTGGTGCAGCTGGCTAAAGCTGCAAGGCTAATGTTCATGTCCATTAGTGAGCATTAGAGTTGGACTGATCTCTAATTTTACAGTCATCTTGCTTTCAATAGCCTGTAGGTTTTCATTGGCAAGCTGCTTGTAATGATAATGAATTGATCACTGCTGGATTGCTTGAGAGCTCCATAAGCTTTATAGGCAGTGGGTTTAATCCTCCTCAGATTTACATTCACCCGGCTGCTCCAATTATCTCTGCTGTGGCTGTGCTGGAAGTGCTTGCCATGAAGATATGAAAGCAACTAAACTGAACAAGTTGGTTTTTAACAACCCAATGTTTTCACTCTGGTTTGAGGGTTTTGTTTTTTGTTGGTGGTGGTGGTGGTTTTTTGGTTGTTTGAGGTTTTTGCAATGGGTTTAAACTGGCAGAGGGGAGATTTAGACTGGATGTTAGGAGGAAGTTCTTTCCAGTGAGGGTGGTGAGACACTGGAACAGGTTGCCCAGGGAGGTTGTGGCTGCTCCCTCCATGGAGGTGTTCAAGGCCAAATTGGATGAGGTCTTGAGTGACCTGTAATAGTGGAGGGTGTCCCTGCCTACGGCAGGAGATTGGAACTAGATGATCCTTGAGGTCCCTTCCAACCTTACCATTCTATGATTCTATGATTTTATTTTTTTCTGCCTAGAACTCAAAGTCTATCCAAGTTTCAAGTAGTCTGAGGTTTGTTGAAGACACAGACTGAAATGAGGATATGCCAAAAAGAAAAAAACAAACAAACAACCAACACACACACACCCCCCCAAAAAAAAATCGCTACCTAACCACTTCAGCAGTTTCTATAGTCCAAGGCACCAGGTTGGCAAAACGAATGTTTACAAGAAAGCAGAATGGCATGAAGCAGCAGGACAATCCAGTAAATGAGGGGGCAAAATGCTGTTGTGGGGTTAGTGTAGGCATCAGGAGACACAGGCAATTTAAGGAGATTATTCCAATTACCCAAGGTGGCTTTGAACACACTACTCACTCAGACTCAGGGCAAAGGAGGAGAGTATTCACATTACAGGACATGAGACACTTTTCTTACCCCAGCCTACAGCTTTCAGACTTACAGCAGTATGACTGCTGGAGCAGGGCACAGACTCATTGTTTGGTTGATTTTGTTTAGGTTTGACTGGTAAATATAAACTGGAATCCAAACTTGCCTGGTATCAAACTTTATACTACTCTAAAAGTACAACTATCACTCAAAGTGTGTTCAGAAAAGAGTGACAAAGAGGATGCCACATCATAGCAGAACAATTTGCTTTTAAATCATAGGGCTAGTGTCACTTCTGCTAAAAACAAAGTTTTATCTTTCAGATCTCTTTCAGACTCTTTGTGTCTTGCAACCTTTTTACATTATTGAGGTGGATCAGCACAATAAAAACCAAAATCCTGTAGGATTTTCTAATAGTATAGAAGCTTTGGAGCATTTCTTTTATTGGTTTCATGTAACAGAGTCTAAAGCTTGGAACATCTGGGCAGGAGTGCAACATCAGTGTACAAACAGCAGCTCAGGAGACAGGGAAGTGAGGCTGTTGTTAGTCAGCTTTAACTGCACATATTTAAATTACCCTGGAGTTAATCTGATGTGACAAGTGTTGGCAATCTACATGAAATGATGCTTGCCTAGTGCCTGGTAAAAAAAATGCCAGCACTAATCTGATCATGACTTTAGTCATAACTTCTCCTCTTGGATATATCTTTTTCTTTCTCTGGAACATGTCCAGGGAAGAGCCAGGAGGATGCTCAGAGGGCTGGAGCACCTTTCATATGAAGACAGACTGAGGGATTTGGGGCTGTTCAGACCGGAGAGGAGAAGGCTCTGAGAAGACCTTATTGTGGCCTTCTAGTATCTGAAGGGGGCTACAGGAAAGCTGGGGAGGGAATTTTTTGGATGTCTAGTAGTGATAGGACTAAGGGGAATGGAGCAAAACTAGAGGTGGGCAGATTTATATTCGCTGTTTGGAAGAAGTTCTTCGGCATGAGGGTAGTGAGACACTGACACAGGTTGCCCAGGGAGGTGGTGGAAGTCCCATCCCTGGAGGTTTTCAAGGCCAGGCTGGATGAGCCTTGAAAACCTGAGCCTTGAAAACTCTGAGCAACCTGATCTAATGTGAGATGTCCCTGCCCATGGCAGGAGGGTTGGAACTGACTGATTCTTGTGGTCCCTTCCTTCTTGTGATCAGTTCTGTGATTCTCTGATCTGCTGTAGCAGGCTCAAGGACTAACTCTGGCACAGAGCACACACAGGGCAACGCCATCATCAACAGCTGAAATTTTACTCACAGGTAAAAAGTTGGATCCAGCTTCACATTCTCAGAGTATCTTGTTATGAAAACACTCATCACAACACCAGTGGTGCTTTGAGGGCCTACCTGCTCCCCAGGAAGAAGACTTGGTCCTTCAGAGTTTTCATTCTGCCACCTCTCAAAGTGGACTTGGTCCTTCAGAGCTTTCATTCTACCACCTCTCAAAGTGGACTTGGTCCTTCAGAGCTTTCATTCTGCCACCTCTCAAAGTGGACTTGGTCCTTCAGAGCTTTCATTCTACCACCTCTCAAAATGTTACATCTGTGGTTGGGGAAAAAAAAAAAAAAAAGGCTGAATGGGGAAACAAAGCATCACCATTTCTTAGCACTTGATGTTATGTGATTGCTGCAGCACAAAGACATGGAAGAAGCAGCCATCACCTGCTATTTTGAGACTCAAATTGCAATTTCAGATGACAGTTCTTCAATGTGCTTTAGGTGGGCACCTTTAACTTCCAGTCATGTTCCTGCCTAGCCTTTGGCAGCACTTTAGCTGTTAGGATGAGCTAAGCAAAGTGGAATTTGTTTCTTTGCTGTTATTAATATTGTTGATTGGCATCTGAAGGACAATTTTCCTCTGGGAACAATCTGAAATGTTTTGCTGCAGTAACATATGTTCAGGGTGGCAGGGGGAAGGTATTTGCCATCAACTATATGATGGGAGAATGTTAGACAGTAAATTACAAAGAGTTATGACAGAAGGAGCTAAAACTTTAAATGATGGAAAGAAGCAGAATACCAAACTCTCCTTGGTGAGTTTTGAAGTGACTCAAAATCTTACTGGGAAGTTGGAGAGTTTGGTATTGGATACTTTGGCTATTTGATATGGGGAGCTTATCCTAGGTGTAGTCTGAAATATTTTCTTCAGAAGTAGTTTGCTGGGAGGTTGAAAGTGCTGCTGAAATAATTTACTCTCCAACTGCAAAAGAAAAGCCACAAAGGTCAAGATTAAAAAAAAAAAGACCAAAACCAAAACCCAAACTCAAATTAGGTGCCCTCAGGCTTCCTTGCCCTGTCACTATGTTCTGTTATTCTCTTTAAGAGAGATGACAGCTGACTTGTGTGGGAATGGGGATATTTGATTCTACTTATATGGAAAGAGGAAGAATTATTATTATTATTATTATTATTATTATTATTATTATTATTATTATTATTATTATTATTATTATTATCATTATTATCATTATTATCATTATTATCATTATTATCATTATTATCATCATCATTATTATCATCATCATTATTATCATCATCATTAACATTATAATTATCATTGTTATTACTGATGTTATTATAGTTATTGTTATTAAATGTTCCATCTATAATTACACATTTAATTCTATACTATCATTCTTAACCATACTAACTTTAAATAATAATGAAATCTAAAATTAAATACAGTAACAACTATAGAGAGATAGAATATCTATAATTATATATATTTCATTATACAAATCAATTTATTAAATATATTAACTTTAATCATTAGATATGGAATTAAATATAATAATATTTATTATATTCCAGGAGACCTTAGATTAGCCTTCCAGGATCTGAAGGGGGCCTACAGGAAGGCTGGGGAGGGATTATTGGCAAGGTCCTGCAATGCCAGGACAAGGGGCAATGGGTTTGAACTGGCAGAGGGGAGATTTAGACTGGATGTTAGGAGGAAGTTCTTTACAGTGAGGGTGGTGAGACACTGGCACAGGTTGCCCAGGGAGGTTGTGGCTGCTCCCTCCCTGGAGGTGTTCAAGACCAGGTTGGAGGAGGCCTTGAGTGACCTGTACTAGTGGGAGGTGTTGGAACTGGATGATCCTTGAGGTCCCTTCCAACCTTACCATTCTATGATTCTATGATATAAATGTATATATTTAAAACAACAACCACAACAACTACAACCACAATGGCAACCACAACCACCACCACAACAACAATAATAATAGTAATACCACCACTGAAATGAAACATAAAGGATTCCCCTAGGATGCCAGAGGAGACCTCTGGTGCCATAGCTCATCTGAGGAATTTCCCTTGCCATTACAGGCAAGCTGAAAGACAGGAGGATGTATAACTGCTTTTGCTCTGCACCAGACCTAAGGTCCATCTCACTCAGCATCCTATCTCCAACACTGGGGGCAGACATGGAGAAGAGAAAAAAAAAGAGGAACCTTAGTGGGAACTGATGTTTGCTCAGTACACTCACCCTGCTTCCAGTGCAGAAATCATCAGAAGTGAACTATTTCCTTTTAATAACTGTTAGTGTTTTTCTCTTTTACTTACCAGATTGTTTCACTCTGAAAGCAAACTCACTGAAGTGAAGCCTGAGGCTGAAGCGAAGTCTGAGGTATGTATTCTACAGACCTCAGAACTCTCCCAGTTTACATACCCTAAACTCTGAAGGCAAACCCATTCTGCCAAGTTGAAGGTGCATGCATTCCTTCTTCCTGAGAGTGAGAGGGTTCTGTAGCATTATGAAAGCAGTTGAATCTGCTCAGAATTCTTCACCACAGGTGCCACAGAGAGAGGTCTAAAATGCTCTGGCAGGGTGATTGGACTCGATGATCCCTGGAGGTCCCTTCCAACCCCTGTGATTCTGTGATCAGCTGTAAATATATTAAAGATACAAATGTAAAGCTGTCTTTAAATCAGTCATACATATCTTAGTTAATGAAAAAGACATTAACATCGCTCCCTCTCTGGAGGTGTTCAAGGCCAGGTTGGAGGAGGCCTTGAGTAACCTGTACTAGTGAGAGGTGTCCCTGCCTATGGCAGGGGGTTGGAGCTGGATGATCCCTGAGGTCCCTTCCAACCTTACCATTCTATGACATTGAACTAGAAGGGAATGGAATAGTTCTTGTAGAAGCAAGCCACAACCCTCAGCTAGTCCAGCTGAGTTAGTAAACAGAACTTAAGCAATTTCCAAAAGCCTTTAGCTAAACTCAAAGGGGTAACAACATCAAGAGTTAACTGCTGAAAGAAATGAAAACTAACTTGAGATTCTTCCCTTGTACCAAAGCATGCAACCTTCTTTCCCTAGAAAACATGTGGGCCTCAGGACCCATTTGCACTTTGAACATTGTTTGTTTCACTTTACTGAAGATTTATTGCAAGCAGAAATGTTTGATAACTAAGAGCTCCTTTCATAATGTATGCCAGCTTTTGATTCCCGCCATCAGAAGAAGTCATTCTTAAAAAAACACTGCTAAGATCTTCTCAGCCTCTTCTAAGACTGTCCCCTGCAGGGCATGGCAGCACTCAGAAGTATGTGGCAGCTCTATTAGTCAGGAAATTAACCAAATAAATAAATTAAAATAACATTTTCAGTGCATATTAAAGTCAACCAGCCTGGCATTCAGAGAGAGAAATAGGAGCAGATCACACAACCTCGTGTGCCAATCCAAACCTTACTGTGCACTATAGAAAAAAAAAAGGCCATCTTAAGTGAGCTCTTGCTGAAGGTGACTTTGGCACATCAGGTACCAAATACCTGTGTGCTTATGAACTTCCAGATACTCAGCATCTGGAGATATATTTATCTTGTTAAATAAAACATGCACCTGGCCCCTTAATTACCAGACATAATTGACAACTTCACCATCTCGGAGCACTATTTTTTTTTTTCTGCCCATGCCTCACTGCTGAAAGTAATTAGACAATAATTAATGGTGCTTTAAGTGCATGATATCTTAGGAAAGGACCACAGTGCCCGACATAACCTCTCACAGGCCTCAAAAACTATTGAAGTAGTTGGGAAAGCTGCCAAGATTTCAGGAGAAATCTTTCTCTGGGTCTGAGAAACACAAGTGACATATTGCAGAGTAAGTGCAAGTCAGGAAAAATCAGTGAAGTTTCAGCTAGCCCTCTGAATTTGCTGTTCAGGCAAAATGGGTGATTCAGGAGAAAAGGGTAGTAGCGCTTGTGGAGCAGAGGAGAAACTTCAGATGAGGCCAGGTGAAGAAGCTGGTAGTGTCTGTAGGCTTGGACAAGCACAGCTGAGCAGGTAGCGGTGTATGAGACAAGGGTGACGTGTGCCACTGGTCAAGGTGAAGCGTAGGTCTCTGGTGGAGCCATGTCGTGGACACAGTCTGGAGTGAAGAGACAGGGCAACATAGAATGATAAGGTTGGAAGGGACCTCAAGGATCATCTAGTTCCAACCCCCTGCCATAGCCAGGGACACCTCCCACTAGTACAGCTCACTCAAGGCCTCCTCCAACCTGGCCTTGAACAGCTCCAGGGAGGGAGCAGCCACAACCTCCCTGGGCAACCTGTGCCAGTGCCTCACCACCCTCACTGCAAACAACTTCCTCCTGACATCCAGTCTAAATCTCCTCTTTGCCAGTTTAAATCCATTGCCCCTTGTCCTGGCATTGCAAGATCTTGTCAATAGTCCCTCCCCAGCCTTTCTGTAGCCCCCTTCAGATCCTGGAAGGCTACTATCAGGTCTCCTAGAAGCCTTCTCTTCTCCAAGCTGCAGAGCCCCAACTCTCTCAGTCTGTCCTCACAGCAGAGCTGCTGCAGCCCTCTGATCATCTTTGTGGCCTCCTCTGGACCCACTCCAACACTTCCATGTCCTTGCTGTGCTGAGGGCTCCAGAACTGCACACAGACTGCCACAACACTCTCCTAAGTTATTTTGGGACTTGATGATCTATCATGTTGTAGGCACTCAACATTTGAATCAAATCAAAGTGACTTACCTAGAAGTACTCAGGTTAGTACCAACCCCACTTAGACCCAAAGGCATGGGGAAAAGTCACTTTTCTCTTTCTGGTTGGGTCTTTTGCTGTTCAATGGAAAAGAGGTAGCCGAGGAGCTTCTGTGGTGCCTAGTCCTAGGGGCAGGCAAATAACCAGGAAAATGCCAGAGCAGCTCCAGTCCCACAGAAGCCAGGCTGAGCATCCTGCTGGCCCCTGAGCTCTTTCTCCCGTGGTGAAAGAACAGCTTCCCTTCATAGAATCATAGAACCCTTCAGCTCTGAGCAGGTTTTGATCTAGCTCTTTCCTTCCTGGTGAATCTGGAAGACACCTCTCTACAGAAGGTTTAGCGCTTGGTTTTCTAAAACAACAGCACTTTGGCACAGAAGTCCTAGGAGTTTCTTAGAAGCCTCTTAGGGGGGAGGCAACCCAAAATGCCGCAGCGCAGCCTGCTGGGCTCCTCCTGTGAACCAGCAGCCCGGGGAGCGAGTCCCGCAGAGGGCACTGTTACCTCAGCCATCCCCGGGCGGCAAGGGCTGCTGCCTGCTCCCGCACCGCAGCAGAAAGGCATTCGAACAAGAGTCTGCTTATTATTATTTTAGCTGCTGCTGCACTAAAGCCGCCGCTAATCTCCGAAAGCAAATTGTGCTTTGCATGCCTCTCTGCAGCATCCTCCTCCTACCACTTTCGCCCAACGATGTTTTCTTTCCCCTGGAAGAAAGCTTTCCTCGCTGAGAACATTTGTTTGCAGTTTGAGGGTGCTGCCTACATGCCAGGACCCACATCTGCTTGGAGCCTCTCCTAATACCTCTGAGTCACAGACTGAGGCTTAACTCTGCCCAGCCTGCTCTCAGATAATTTAGCTGAGAGGCTAACGCAGAGGAAGCTGCATGGTGCAGAACATTGAAACACTTAACCAGAGAGCCTCCACAAAACAAAACAAAACGAAACAAAACAAAAACAACAACAACAAAAAAAAACCACCACCACCAAAACAAACAAACAAAAAAAGCCCAAACCCCCAAAAAAACCCCAATCAAACATAACCAAACAACAACAACAACAAACCAACAAACCAAACAAACAAAAACCAAAACCACAAAAACCCACAACAACGAAACCCCAAACACAGAAACAAAAAAACAGAGAATGAAGCTGAAGATGAGGAAGAGGAGAACTTGGAGTTTTAGGTTCAGTTTTCCAGTTTTGTTTTAGAATGAAGGTTCAGGTCAGCTCATATTTTACCAGAGAGTTTTTCACTCACCGTATATAATGAGGAGAAAATGCCAATGGGACCTGTAGCAGGTGTAAGTAATCCAAAGAGGCGCATCACAGCCATAGAAATCAGTCAGCTCTTTTCACTGCTTCTATCCAACTTCTACTGTCATAGAATCATAGAATGGTAAGGTTGGAAGGGACCTCAAGGATCATCTAGTTCCAACCCCCTGCCATAGGCAGGGACACCTCCCACTAGTAAAGCTCACTCAAGGCCTCCTCCAACCTGGTCTTGAACACCTCCAGGGAGGGAGCAGCCACAACCTCCCTGGGCAACCTGTGCCAGTGTCTCACCACCCTCACTGTAAAGAACTTCCTCCTAATATCCACTTATTCCCTTCCACAAAGCAAGCACAGGGCTTCATGGAGTTGCAGAAAACCTTTCAAATATGTTGTTTGGTTGCTCACAGAACATAAATAATAGTAGAAAACAAAAACCCACAAAACTAAATAATTTGACTTTCATTCAAATTCATACAGGATGAAGGAAAACTCAGGTTGCACAGGGTGATGCTCATTGTAGGGCAGTGTCACCACCACACAGGGTTTAATGTGATGTTGATAAAGCAGTACAGAATCACAGAATTGTCAGGGTTGGAAGGGACCTCAAGGATTATCCAGTTCCAAACCCCCTGCCAAGGGCAGGGACAACTTCCCACTAGATCAGGTTACTCAAAGCCACATCAAGCCTGGCCTTAAAGACCACCAGGGATGAGGCTTCCACCCCCTCCCTGGGAAACCTGTGTCAGTTGTCTCACTACACTCATGCTGAAGAACTGCCACATGATGCCTACTTTTAGTTTTGCTCTATTCCACCTAGTCCTGTCACTACCTGACATCCAAAAAATTCCCTCCCCAGCTTTCCTGTAACCCCCTTCAGATTCTGGGAGGCCACAATAAGGTCTCCTCAGAGCCTTCTCCTCTCCAGACTGAACAACCTCAGCTCTCTCAGTCTGCCTTCATAGGAGAGGGGCTCCAGCCCTCTGATCAACCCCATGGCCCTTCTCTGGACATGCTCCAGCACATCTGTATCTTTCCTGTAATAGTGGCTCCAGAACTGGACACAGCACTCCAGGTGAGGTCTCACCAGAGTGGAGTTGAGGGGCAGAATCACCTCCCTCCACCTGCTGACCACACTTCTTTTGATGCAGCCCAGGATACAATTGTCTCTCTGGGCCGCAAGTGCACACTGCTGGCTCATGTTGAGCTTCTCATCCACCAGTACTCCCAAATCCAAGAAATAATTCCCACTGCTGTTGTAATTCCCATGTTCTACAATGTTGTAGCCAAGATAATTATACTCTTACTCTCCAAATGGCTTGATTTTGTGTGAGTTAAAACAGACAATCAAAGATGTCCATTACCAACACACACATCCACACATTCACATACCATTTAACTCAGACATAGAGGAGAAAAGGTCTCACTCGTTTCACAGGGAAATAATTGAGCTGGACAAGGACAAGAAGTGACAAAAGTTATATTATTAGGATAATTTTACAGCCACTTTTTATTTAAAAAAAAACAACCAAACAACAAAAACACCAAAAAAAAGTACTTTTGTAAACCTGACATTTCCAAAACAGTGCAAGTGAATTAGAATACAGGTGAACACGAGTTTCTAAATACAGGTGACATCAATAAGAGTGAGCACATTCTTCCAACCACAAGTCCACAAAAAGAAACATACAATTGTACAATACATAGGGAGTGACTTTCTAAGAACAAGGTGTGACAGCAGTGTGGGACCCCCTACAACCTATGCAAACCATGCTCCAACAGCAGTTACAGTCTCCACGCCACTTTAATTGCTGCACACTGAATGAAACAAATCCTACTTGTGTTTATATCCAAGAAACCTTAGCAGGTGCATGGACTTGGACAAAGGTAGAACTTCCACAGCTCCCTTAATCCTCCAGTGAAAACAATACCACATATTCCCACACCACACCAATACTACACTTGTGCAAGGTTCCAGAATGTGCCCACAGGCAGAAGACTTCTATGAAAGTCAATACTAAATATTGCCACACACAACCTTTGTGCAACTGTTGCTTTCAGCAAGCCCAGTTACCTGCACTTGTACCATCCATGTCTCAAGGTGGAGAGGGTTCTCTACACTGATTGGCATTGTGAAAGCCTTTGTCTCCTTGAGACAAAAGGACTGACAGGCTTGGAGGTCACAGCCAGCACAATTTGTGTCTCAAATCATCCTAGTGACTTGGGAGGTGGCTTCAATTCAGAGGCTGCTCTGATATTCTCTTAAGGTGACTTCAATTCAGAGGCTGCTCTGGAATTTTTTTAAGGATGCTTCAATTCAGAGGCTACTCTGATATTCTCTTAAGGTGACTTCAATTCAGAGGCTGCTCTGGAATTTTTTTAAGGTGACTTCAATTCAGAGGCTATTCTGGAATTTTTTTAAGGTGGCTTCAATTCAGAGGCTGCTCTGGAATTTTTTTAAGGATGCTTCAATTCAGAGGCTACTCTGGTATCTCCTACAGCTTGCTGACTTCTTGCTCTGGCAGGGGGGAGGGTGGACTAGATAATCTTTTGAGATCCCTTCCAACCCCTAACATTCTGTGAGTCTTCAAATAAGCCAGTGAAATGCATACACCTTTGGGCTGCAATGCAGAGGCAAACCAAAATGTTTTGGGCCATGAAGGAAAGTAATGAAGTATAAGCTGCCCAATGAAGAGCCTAATAGAGAAAGTGACATAAAAATCCTCCATGGGCAAAAAAGTAAAGAACATCCAGGTCATCATTTATATGCTCCTTAAAAATCCCACCTGAACAAGCTCAAATTAAATGTTCTCTTCCAACAGAAACCTGAGAGATCTGAAATGCAAGGGAATTGCAGATTTTGCTGATTTGGAGTAGATTTTGTTCTATAGTGATGGCCATTGCCCAGCATCCCCCAGGTGAGGTGATAAAGGAAGGGGCCCACAGAAGTTTGTAGCAGTTTTGTGGGAGCTTTTGGCTTGTTTTGAGTCTAGGAGTGCTGAAGAGCAAGAGAGGGGTCAGTGTGATCAGGGACAACACAGACAAGACACTGGAACAGGTTGCCTGGGGAGGCTGTGAATGTTCCCTCCCTGGAGGTGGTCAGGGCCAGGTTGAATGAGGCCTTTGAAAGGCCTGGGCTCTCAAGGTGCAATGTGTCCCTGCTCATGGCAGGGAGGCAGGAACTAACTGATCTTTAATGTCACTTCCAATCTTAAACCATTCTATGATTCTATGAAAACCTTCTTCATTGTCACTGAGTAGATTAAAAACTAGGTAGGTTCAGAAAAAAACAACCACCAAGTACCAGAGCATACCATTGACAGCCTCACAAGACACCAGCCCTGCTCTTGCTTGTGGTGAGCTGCTGGAAGCCCACTTCTAAGAGCAGACCCTTGGTTATCAAATGAAATAGTCACAAAATGTGCTGTGAAGGGTGCCAAATGCCTTCAGCTCCTGGGAAGTGAAACTCAGCTCTGTGCTGTGGTGGCCCACTCTGAAATGCCTGCTGGACTGAGGTTGCAACAGCATAGGCTCTGCATCAATTTCTCCTTAATTTCCACACACCACACCACCCCTGGCCCCTTCTCAATCACATGTTTCTAAGATTGTTTTCTTCCTACCCTAAAAGCAACTTCAAGAGTAGTACACATCAGAATACACTCTGCACATTGCAAGCTTCAGGGCTTAAAAGAAAGATCTCAGGTGTCAGATGATGCATTTGAAAAGGTTATTGCCCTGCTTATAAGTTTCTACACATACAGATTGGAGCCAGTGCAAAGCAAGAACACTGAACCAAAAAAAAACAAAAAAACAAACAAAAAAAAAAAAAGCCAAAACAACCCAACCAAACAAAAACCAATTAACTAATAAAGACAATCAATGCTAATTCAATAAATCTTTCAATGAAGCTGTCCAAGACTTCATCCTGGACAAAGTGGAGGAGTAATAAGAGAGAACTGGTGCAATGGCTACCCACAGCTGTGCTGCACAAGCAATACAGCACAAAGGAGCTAACAAGCAGCTGACAAATGAGACCTTCCAGAGCCATAGAAGCAGTTTCCAAAGTAGTTGTGTCTCTAAATTTGGGTACAATTACATTTATTATGATTGCTTAGTTAAAAACACCCAACCCCAAGCCAAACACCAGATCCACTGCACAGCTATTTCCTACACATTCCCAAAGTATATTGCATTTTGGTAAGATTTTGGGGTTAGAAACAGATTGCAACCAACTGGTATTAGCAAGGGTTCACAGAATCATAGAATGGTAAGGTTGGAAGGGACCTCAAGGATCATCTAGTTCCAACCCCCTGCCATAGGCAGGGACACCTCCCACTAGCACAGGTCACTCAAGGCCTCCTCCAACCTGGCCTTCAACACCTCCAGGGAGGGAGCAGCCACAACCTCCCTGGGCAACCTGTGCCAGTGTCTCACCACCCTCACTGCAAGCAACTTCCTCTTAACATCCAGCCTAAATCTGCCAGTTTAAACCCATTGCCCCTTGTCCTGTCATTACAAGAGCTTGTCAATAGTCCCTCCCCAGCCTCCCTGTAGCCCCCTTCAGATCCTGGAAGGCTACTATAAGGTCTCCTGGAAGTCTTCTCTTCTCCAGGCTGCAGAGCCCCAACTCTCTCAGCCTGTCCTCATAGCAGAGTTGCTGCAGCCCTCTGAGCATCCTCGTGACCTCCTCTGGACCCACTCCAACACTTCCATGTCCTTCCTGTGCTGGGGGCTCCAGAACTGCACACAGTACTCCAGGTGGGGTCTGAGTAGAGCAGAGTAAAGGGGCAGAAGAGCAGAGTAAAGGGGCAGGGTTGTTTGGTTGATGTTTTTTTGGTTTGTTTGGCTTGTTTGGTTGTTTTATAAGGAGTAGAAAGGTGCATCTGCAGGATTTTAGTTCTAAGTACTGGTGTGCTTCATTGTCAAGTTTGGTTATCCTAACTGTAACCAAGCAAGAGCCACAATGGTATAGAAGGGGGGGGGGGGGGA
>VWZE01021565.1:22896-45324 GCA_013396675.1 Eubucco bourcierii
AACCAAACAGATAAAAAAAAAACCACCAAAAACCCCAAACAAAACCAAAAAGACAAAACCCAAAAAAACCCCCACACCAACCCCCCCAAACCAACCAAACAGATGAAAAAAACCACCAAAACCCCCAAACAAAACCAAAAAGCCAAAACCCCCCCAAAAAACCACAGCAAAACCTCCAAACCAACCAATCAACCAAATGAAAAATCAGAACAAAAACCTCAGACAAAACCAAAGAGCAAAACCAACACAAAGCAAAAAAAAACCAAACCAAACAAAAAAACCCACCAAAAATAGCCAACAAAATTCAGCAACTATTAAAAAATATCAACAACACAAAAAAAAAGCCAAAGCCCAACCCTGAAACATGCAACAATGCCAAAAAAAAAAATCCAAAATCAAAACCACCACACAAAAAAAAAAAAAATCCACAGCAAAACTAACCAAAAATTGTCCAACACAATACAAAAAAAAAGCTAAAATGGATGTTTTAGTTTTTCATTTCTTTTTCTTTTCATATGCTTTAAAAAAAACAAAAACAAACTAATTGTGATTTTTGAAAATACTACAATGAAGCATTTTGGGCAGATCTGAAAGCAAATTGTTTTGTGTTAAAAACATTCAACTTTTCCAAGGGAATTTCCATACTCCTTTAGAAAGGAAATCTTCAGATTCAGCTACATTCACAAAGAATTTCATTGTCCCCTGAATAATTTTTGTTTCAGCAAATTTACTTTTAAATAACTGGGGGGAGGAGAGGGTTCAGGTTTAGAAAGGGGAGATACTGAAAATTCTTACAGCTAAATAAATTGAATTATTTTTTCCCTGTAAGTATTTTAAGCAATCTGTTTTTCGTAGCTGCAAATCTGGTATAGGTGATCCTGCTCTGGACTGCAGTGTGCACATGCAGCCCAGACAGCAACCGAGTCTTGGGCTGCAGCAAGAGCAGTGTGGGCAGCAGGGCAAGGGAGGGGATTCTGCCCCTTTGCTCTGCTCTTGTCAGACCTCACCTGGAGTCCTGTGTGCAGTTCTGGAGCCCTCAGCACAGGAAGGACATGGAAGTGTTGGAGCGGGTCCAGAGGAGGCCACAATGATGCTCAGAGGGCTGCAGCAGCTCTGCTGTGAGGACAGACTGAGAGAGTTGGGGCTCTGCAGCCTGGAGAAGAGAAGACTTCCAGGAGACCTGATAGTAGCCTTCCAGTATCTGAAGGGGGCTACAGGAAGGCTGGGGAGGGACTAATGACAAGGTCTTGCAATGACAGGACAAGGGGCAATGGGTTTGAACTGGCAGAGAGGAGATTGAAACTGGATGTTAGGAGGAAGTTGTTTGCAGTGAGAGTGGTGAGGCACTGGCACAGGTTGCCCAGGGAGGTTGTGGCTGCTCCCTCCCTGGGGGGGGTGAAGGGCAGGTTGGTTGAGGCCTTGAGTGAGCTGTACTAGTGGGAGGTGTCCCTGCCTATGGTAGGGGCTTGGAACTAGAAGATCCTTGAGCTCCCTTCCAACCTTACCATTCTATGATTCTATGAATCATGTTTCAAGGTCCCTTCCAGCCCCTGACATTCTGTGAATCAGCCTCAAGCTCTTCTGTCTCCCAATCAGGTATTTTTCAGCCACAGAGAGATGAAGTTTAAACGCTATCAAACTAACTGATGTCTGAATATTACACTGCAGGGCACTGAACAGCCTCTAGCACCACAGTGCAGTCAAAGCCATCAGCCTTTCAGTTTTGCACTCAAAATCTGCAGTTCACTACAGAATCACAGGATGGTAGAGGCTGGAAGGGAACTCCAGAGATCATCAAGTCCACATTCCCTGCCAAGGCAGGATCCCCTCAGGTAGTTTGCACAGGAATGTATCAAGGCAGAGTTTGAAAGTCTCCAGAGAATAAGACTCCACAGCCTCTCTGGGCAGCCTGTGCCAGGGCTCTGTCATCCTCATTGTAAAGAAGTTTCTCCTCATGTTGAGCTGAAACCTTCTATATTCCAGCTTGTAGCTGTTGTTCTTTGTCTTATTGCTGCTGACCACCAAATAGAGATTGGTCCCAGCCACTTGACACCCACCCCTCAGATATTTGTATACATTGATCAGATCCCCTCTCAGCCTTCTCTTCTCCGGACTAAGCAGCCCCAGGGCTCTCAGTCCCTCTGTCTGTGGTTGCAACAGGATTTTGCCTCAGCAGTTTTTTGCTTCAGATTCTGGCATAAGTGATCACCTGTTACAGGAAATCTGTCAGCTCACCAAAGACTGTTTCAAGAAAGAGAGCTGAACAGGCTAATAGCTTTTCTTGTCAAAGGTGGAGTCAATACACTTCATTCACTTAAAAGCCATCTTCTGCCTAATGGGTGCAGAGAGTTAAGCTAATACATATTGATCAGTACTGTAGTAATAGCAGGCACTTGATGTCAGCGTGGGGAAAGAAAAGCAAACAGGAATATGGAGCTGGTTAATTGTTTAACTTTTTGAGCTACAATGAATTTGGCAAGGAAGAGGAAGGATAATCCCTGCTCTCATGATTTCTTGCATGTTTTCTGCAATCATGTTTCCAAACTTCAAGCAGTTCTTTTACCTTTCCCTTATGGAAAAAGACATCCTGAAACCACCCCTTTCTGTTTCCCCTTCACCTGCTACCACAGGGTTCGACTCTTCTTTCCCTTACATAGATTTTATACCAGCATGACATTTACTTCTTATTTACACAAGGTGCAAAGTACAAGTTACAGAGTTCCACCATTTTCTATTCAGAAATTCAGGAGCTTTTTAAAGGAGCAATGGTTGAATTAATGACAACTGAAGTTGTAAGTCAGCAAACGATTTGCTAAGGAATTACCAGCGAACCAAGCGGCAATCTGAGACGCAGCCACGTCTGCACCTTGACTGAACTTCCTTCTTAATGCTTGAGGAAGGATGACATTCAGTACTTGGAACACCCAGACAGAGAATTTCAAGATTCAGAGATCTGGGTATTTTTAACCCTTGCATCTACTTACCTGTCTTAAAATTGCCATATAAACAAACAAACTCCTGACTCGTGTTTGAAGCTCACAAGGCAGGCATAATGCTCATAGCTGGCAGTAATTTATGGCTTGCTTTGATAGCAACGGTTCACAATCACTAACAGTAGTTTAAACCTGTACTTCTTAACATTCACATGGCTCTAGTTTTTGGGGTTTTTTTATTTTCTTTTTTCATTCCAACAGATTTGCCAATGCCACAGTGGTTGGCCCAATGATATCCTTCTGGTATACCAATTGCACAGTCCTAGACCATGATCAAAGCACTACAGACCACGCAAGAAAACTTCCCAAAGCAAAATATTCTGTGATGCTCTCCTCTGCGAGACAAAGCAAACTCCAAATCGTACTACACGTCTTGGAGGAAGAGTTTTCATCCTCTCCCATTCAGGCCAGTAAAGGACAGACTCAGATACAGAACATCACATCTGTGTAATGTTCTTTAATGCTCTTCAGTTTTTTAATGTTCTTTAGGTTCTTCAGTTTACAAACCAAACACCAAATTCAACTTGAAGAAAGAGAGAGTGAAAAGACTTTGGCTTACTGCCATTAAATGGTCTATACACAACATTACCAAGCCTTGTGAATGAAGCATACGAGGATTTCAGCTGCTTTTCTCTGCAAACCTCTCTTCCCTCTCTTGCATTGAAAAGCACAATAGGATTTGTATATACATATATATATTTCCAAGGATTTAGGCAGATAATCAGTGCTTGAGTGAACTATATAGCTATTCAATAGAAACTATAAAACATTGATACAAATATAAAGACATGATCAATATAAAAAGCTTATATTTATAAAAAATATTTTTAGGTAACAGTCTTCCCCTGAGGGTATATACCACATAGTTGGATTTATAAATATTGCTCTGCACTGCAGCTTGGTTACCAAAGTTCAAAGTTCAGCTCTGAAAGGAAGTGTAAATGGCTCCAGTCACCTGGCATGGCCGCAGTGGTTGCCTCAGGATACGTTCCCTAGCTTGTTGGAGTGACACAGACACAGCATCGACAGGGCCTCCGAAAAATCTGGAGAAGATTCCTTCTTCCACATATGGAAGATACGAGAGCAGGACCTACAGGCTAGCAAGCGGGTGCCACATGACTGGGCTGTAGTTTTCCTAGGCAGTTCACTGATTTTTCTGGACCCAGTCCCAACTGTCTTCATTCTCCTTTCTGCTCTTCTCGGCCTCAATTATTTCTTTGTACCTCCGGCGGAAGAAGCCCATCTGTAAATCAAGACGAGATGACAGTGGTCAGCGACAATACTGTGAAGCTCAACCTTACTTTGTCAGAAAACAGTGTGCAGAAAAAAAAGTCACACATAGGTGTTAATCTCTAATCTCTCCTAATGCCAGTCTAGAATCACAGAATCACAGGACTGTGGTAGTTGGAAGGGACCGTCAGAGATCATTGAGTCCAACCTCCCTGCCACAAACTCAGGTAGTTCGTGCAGGAAGGCACCCGGGCAGGGTTTGAAAGTCTCCAGAGAAGGATACTCCACAACCTCTCTGGGTAGCCTGTTCCAGGGATCTATCACCCTTACTGTAAAGAAGTTTCTCCTCATGTTGAGCTGAAACCTTCTATGTTCTAGCTTGTAGCTGTTGCTCCTTGTCTTATTGCTGCTGACCATCGAATCGGAGTTCTTTGTTTACATGAATACAACTGAAATCCAACCAGACCCCAAACCTTCATTCTGCTCCTTACAGAGGAACTACACTGAGGGCAGAGTTCCCTTGCAGGAAATGTGGCTTTTTCAGAAAAGACAGCTCAAGTATTTCTAACAAACACAGAGCAGAAGCAGCAGATACAGGCTGATTGGTTTCAAAGACTAACATAGAATTTGGATCTGAAGCTAAGCACAGGCCAGGACTTGGGTCCTGAGGAAATCCTGCCAGAGTTTTATGTCCACAGACGCACAGAAATAACAGAGATCAGAGGAGTACTCTCTGCCCACCTCCCAGCATCCAAGTTCCAACTACCAGGCTGTTTCACAGGAAGCCCTGAAAAGCCAGCATGGAATATTGTCTATTGTGGGTCTTCATCACCACTCAGAGAGCTCTGCTATCATTTTGACAAACTTGTCTCCACAACTGCTGTGCAGCCTCAGGTAACTCCTCCTCCTGACAGTAACCACTCTAAGACCTGAAATTAGATCTGTTTGAGAACCTTTTCTATTAAGATGCTTTGAAGGGAATAGGTAGCCAGAGACTCTCCTTTTTGCTAAATGATATCCCTTGCCCCATTGCTCTTAATCCTGTAACTCATAGTTCAGGAGGCAAAATGCAAGCCTGATCCTCCAAAATGCAGAGTGTCAACACAACTCCTTCCCCAGCTTTCAAGATGCTGCAGGGCTGATAACCACTTTTGCCTAACTTTGTTTTTCCTAAACCCTTGGACTTAGTTAAAAGATGCAAGCAGTTTTCATTGCAGTTTGGATAAATCCCTTTCCTGTCTCTGGGTTTTTTAAGTCTTTCAAACTCACAACAATTGTTTTAATAGCAGACTTTGGTAAGCATTCAAGAATAACTCCTCCAACTTAGCAGTGCACTATGGAGACCATCAGATCAATATTTTGTTCATCATAATTAAACATTTATGTAACTCCTACCACTCTAAACTTGTTTTCTTACTCCTGCTGGGTAAAACATGGTGCTTTAGTGTTCCTTTATCAACCAGTTATTGCCATCCTTTACTCCCAAACCGACCATAAGTAGGAATATTTTGTGCTGTTTTGTCACTACTAAGTTTCTGCTAAGCTGGGCCTCTTAGTTTCAGTCCTTCAGCAATTTTCATTTTGTTCAAGTACATTTTACCTCAGAGGGGTCTGAAAGGCAGCTGGTTCAAACTGCCAAGGATGCTTCTGCAGTCAAGCTTCCTAAAGCCCAGCCTGAGGGTTAGACCAGATGACCCTTGGAGGTCCTTTCCATCCACTCTGGGATTCTGTGATTCCTTGCTGGGGTTCCCAACTACACCCCAAATTCACTCAACATGAGACCAGAAACAGAAGCTACAGTATGGTCTATTAAGCCCCTTTTTTTTTTTGGGGTGGGGTGGTGTGGGGGTGGTGGTGGTGTAACTATGGATCCCAGCCCTGGGTTATGCTTTTAGTTTGGAGATAGTTGTACCCTGATGAGCACACAGGTGTACATTACAGGCTCACCACCTTATAAACACACAATAGGTAAATTGAGTAACCTGTACTAGTGGGAGGTGTCCCTGCCTATGGCAAGGGGTTGGAACTAGATGATCCTTGAGGTCCCTTCCAACCTTACCATTCTATGATTCTATGATTCTATGAAATGATACACAGACAGGTAAATGCCTAGGACCTCACTTCTACAGAACAGTCATGACCTTCTGGAGCCCCCCATAAATTACTGGAACGAGACCTTAAAAAGTCCTTTGGTCATAGTGCCCAGGCCACAGGCATAGTGTCTGTCCCATCTGTCGTAAGCAAAACGTTATCTGCTGTCAGTACATGAAAATGCATAGATAATGGTGGCTCTGTTCTGAAAAACTACCTCACAAAAGGGGCACTGCTGAATTTTACAGGGCTGTGTCTCCGTCACCCCCCTCACCACATCAGAACCAGAGAGATTCTGAGCATCTCTCAGAACAGTGTACAAAAGGATTCAGAAAAAGAGAACTGGAGAAGAGCTTCTCCAGCTCCCTGTTCTTCAAACTTGCTGCAGCAAGTTCTTCAGCAGAAAATGATCACTACCAGCCACTTTTGTACCTGCACCTACAAGCCACAGGGGTGCAGAAGATGCATTTGAGAAGACATCCTCAAGACAGCACCACCATAAAACCCCAGTGAAATTTTACCATTGATGCCACATACTTTGGAGTAAAAAAAAAAAAAAAAGATTCCAGAAGTTTCTCTGGATTTTCATGGTCTAAAGTGGAAGTGAATTAGTTTATAGATAATGAAAACAAACAAACACCCAAGCAAATAAATAGTGTAAGAAGTTGCTACTCTTCTGGCATTCTGTCCCACTAGGATTAATCATAGGTATTTATTTTAGGCAGAGGAATCTGCAGATACTCCTCAGATATGCTCAGGCAGCAGATGTGTTGAACAAGTGGGTGCCATTTTTTTTTTTTGGTATTACCATTTCTTACAACAGACCTAAATATTCTGCACACTAGAAAGGAAAATCGCCACAGGACTTAGTTTCCTGAGATTAACAAGAAGAGTTCGATTTTTTTGGCTTTTAAAAACAACTTTTAAACCCTTAAGGTTCCCATCCTTCATGCAGCCACATCCTTGGTACAATAAAATCTCGTCTTGAAGTTACAATCCAAAATTGTACAAAGGCTTTTTAATTTCCTCGAGGGCCAAACAAACAAAAGCAAACTC
This sequence comes from Eubucco bourcierii, assembly GCA_013396675.1. Classification (NCBI taxonomy): domain Eukaryota; kingdom Metazoa; phylum Chordata; class Aves; order Piciformes; family Ramphastidae; genus Eubucco; species Eubucco bourcierii. The sequence goes on from VWZE01021565.1 coordinate 30,267, forward strand.
CTTCCTGCTGTTATTTTAATAAAAAATGCCCGTTCGGGAACAGCTGCTTCAGGAATTATTTTTTTTTTAAGCTGGTTATGATAGTTCTGATGTTTTACTGTTTTCTTACTGGGATGCAGAATGCTTTTGCATATCTCCAGGAGGGAGGGGAAAACAAAACAAAACAAAACAAAAAAAAAAAAAAACCAACAAAAAAAAAAAAGTGAACTGNAGAATCTTTTGCAAAATCCCAGGAAGGAGAGGAAAAAAAAAAAAAAAAAAAAAAAAAAAAAAAAAAAACCAACAAAAAAAAAAAAGTGAACTGAAGACCACAATAAATATTAATGAAGAGCAAAATGCTACATCAAGAGGTGATTCTGCTACAGAGCTGTGTATGTTTTCTTGATGTGAATGATGTGGATAAGCTCAACTTCTATGTTAGAATGATAAAGTTGGAAAGGACCTCAAGGATCATCTAGTTCCAACCCCCTGTCACAGGCAGGGACACCTCCCACTAGCACAGGTCACTCAAGGCCTCACCCAACCTGGCCTTCANATAGAGGTCAACTTCTCAACTTCTATAAGAGGCCTTCAATTAAGTGCAATAAAAAACAGGTAAATTTGCCCTTAAAATGTTGGGGTGTTTTAAAGGCTTTAAAAAGTAGCCACCAGAGATTAGAACTATTTCCTACCCCTGAAAGGCAAGGATGTGCTTTGTTATGGGATACCATTCCTTACTGTCAGCACCACATCTTTCTATTTCAGCTGATAGAGTCCCTATCAACACCAGAAAGGAGTTTTGGGGCAATGGCTGTGAAGAGATCACAACCTAGTCATCGTCTCACAGGAGACCACACTACCCCCCTATCCACTTCCTTACAACAAGATGATTACATTAAAAGTGACAGCAATATTAACCCATATGGTGAAGGCTGATGAGTGCCTGTGGCAAGCTGGAGAGAACAAGTTAATTTACCATACAGTGAGGAGATACAGGGGTAATAAGCAGGAAGACACCTGGACCAAAGCAGAATTCCTGCAATGTGGGGCTGAGGATAGAATCTGGTTTTTTCTCACTGGGGTGGAAATGACACCAGAAGATCTCTTTTCTGTGGCTAATGCAGAGCTCTTGAGGGAACTCCAAACACCCAGTAAGGGCAGGACTGCTGCAACTCAGTCCTGCATTTCAAGCAGGAAGAGGAGGACAGATCCTTAGCATTAACAGAAGTATTGTGGTGATCTCATTTAGGGCAGGAGTGTTTGCATTGTGCCAATGGTTTCCAACTCATGTTTCATGGGCAGTGAATCTCTAACATTGTTTAATTGTATCACAGTATCAGAGTAGCACCAAGGTTGGAAGAGACCTCAAAGATCATCAAGTCCAACCCATTACCACAGAATTTAAGACCAGACCATGGCACCAAGTGCCACGTCCAAACCCGCCTTGAACACCTCCAGGGATGGTGACTCCACCACCTCCCTGGGCAGCCCATTCCAGCAGTCAATGACTCTCTCAGGCAACAACTTTCTGCTCACCTCCTGCCTAAACTTCCCCTGGTGTAGCTTGAGACTTTGTCCTCTTGTTCTGGTGCTGGTTGCCTGAGAGGAGAAAGCAACCTCCTCCTGGCTACAAGCACCCTTCAGGTAGCTGTAGACAGCAAGAAGGTCTCCCCTGAGCCTCCTCTTCTCCAGGCTAACCAATCCCAGCTCCCTCAGCCTCTCTCCATAGGGCTGTGCTCCAGGCCTCTCCCCAGCCTCGTTGCCCTTCTCTGGACATGCTCAAGCACCTCAATGTCCTTCTTCAATTGAGGGGTCCAGAACTGGACACAGGACTCAAGTTGTTGTCCCACACTTTGCTTTTCATATATACAGACATACACTCTGTGTGTGGGTGTGTACATATGGGTGTAGGTATACGACAAAGGAACACCCAAGCCCAGAGCTGTGGCCACATCATGCAATCTGTCAGATTACACCACCACTGATGACAATATTTTGGTCAGTAAACCTCACCTCTGCCTCTGGAAGGCACTCACGAGAGGAAATGCAGCAGGAGAGCATACTTACAGGAGGTAAGGAGAGACTACCATGGGAAGCTGAAGGTTTATAATGGAAGAAGAGACTGCAAGCAATGAAAAAAGCCAACTACAGTCAGGACTTCAGAGGTGGGTGAAAACTGTTTGGGAAGTCTGAGGAGGTCATCTTGAGTTATGGACCTTTTGGGTCAGTGTGGCTGAAAGAAAGTTCTCTAGAGCGGGATGTTGCTCAGCACGCCCCATGCTTCACTTTTAACACTAATGGACCTCATCAGAGGGGAACAGCTATGTCAAGAGCACCACCTTCTACTTCATTTCTTCTGTATGCAAACAGAGAGGAGAAAGAGGGCCACTGAGACTTTGAGAATAGATAGAAAGTGCTGAAATCTTGGGACTAGCAGTGTCACTCACAGCAGATTCATGTCCCACACCAGGGAAAGGAGAAAGCATCTGAATTGTCTGTGAATCCACAAGCTGTCAGGTTTCACATCTGCCATGACAATCTGCAGAAGGGTCTGCTTACTTTTAAACAAATCCTAACAAATTCAGGCAGAACCAAACAAAATAGAAAGAAAAAGCTGGCCTGGTCTTTACCAGAAGTGACAAAAACTAACCAGTGCTAGCTGGAGGTGCTTCAAGTAAGTGCTAGAGCCACTATAAATCAGTGGCTTACACTTAAAACCTTAAACCATCTGTAGGCTTTACACACAACCATTTAATTCAGATATTCCAGCCCATGCACTCTTTTCTTGCATAACCTTACTGCCATCTACAGTATATGCTGAGCAGAAAGCACGTTCCTGGCAACAACAGGAACAATAAAGCAACAGAAAACCTGATGTTTCATGTAGGCTGGGGAATTACACCTGTTATTTGAAGTTACTCTTTGGCATCTGACAGCACTGTCAAATCCTTTAGTCCATCTTGAGTATCTAAAGTCTCTTCCACTAGAACACACAACTGCTTTTAGCTGTCATGCCTGGTTTAAATCCCTTAAAAACGACAGAGCAGTCACATCAACACTGACATAATGCATCCACCCACCACACAAACTGAAAACTTCAGTCAAAGAGATTTCACAGTATTGAATCAACATCACAATAAATTGTCTTTTTTTTTTCCCCCTCCCTGTTTTTACATTCTGCACACCCAGAGGCTGATCACTGAGTCACTGAACTTCACATTCTTTTAAAATCCAAAAGAATAAGTATTTAGGCAGCACTTCCTGAAGTACCATCCTGTGGCTAACTCTCTAGGGTGACAATGAGAAGAATTAGGTTTGAGGAGGGACAGCATTACAAAATAAAATTTAATCTGTAGTTGGTAAAAAAAACAAAACCAAAGCAGATCAGAGGGCAAAGAGTATCACTGCTGGGTAACTGCCTACTGCATTTTTATCATGCTCAGCAAGGCTCTTTCTCAAATAAAGAAGCAAATAGTTGGAAATGTGGATTGTAGAAGAGTAGTTTTGTAATTTTATTTATTTCTTTTTAAATGCTGTGGGCAACAGTGGCCAAGGCTGTGCTGAGGGCCAGGGATAGGACAGTCACAGCCTGTCCCTCCTGCACTGAGCAGGACAGCTTGTGGGAGCAGCAGCTCAGGTTGCTGCAGCAGCACCTGCCCTTCATCAAGCCCTGCTGGCTGGGCCTGGTCCCCTGGGTGCCTTGCACCTCCTGCATGCTCCCATTTAACCTCATCCATGAAAAGAAAAAAAAATCAGAACTACACTTACACATTGCTTTAAAAATATTAATATCTTAATTCACAGCATTGGTTTTGAGGCTATAACTGACTAGGAATAGAGAATGTCTGTGAACAACAATATTCAAACAGAATCCAAAATGTTATCAGTGACTTTTGCTACATTCTGTAAAACTTTTTCATTAAGTTTTTCTATTATGTACTGAGGGCTAAATTCAATCCCAAAAAAAGCACTGATTTTTTTTTTTTTAGTGTGGCTCTGCTGTTGTCTCCTAGTGGAGCTTACTGACCACAGCACAAACCAAAGGCAAAAAAAGAAATCTCAAGTACCCACAGAGGTGTAACTAAGAAATAAAACAAAATTTAACAACCACTGAAGAAATCTCTCATCAAATAGGCTGTGATAAGACATTTATTTGATTCAGTGCCCTAATCACAAGCTGCCTTTCTTCTATTAGACAGGTGAGGCACCTGCTATAAGCCCTGTCCAGCCATACCTGATGAGCAGTCTGGATTTAAATCATAAATCTTTTACTGCCACAATGCTTTAGGCAGAGGTCCCAAGACAGGAATCTCCTTGCCCTTCACATTCAATTAACTTAATCTTCTCCTCATCTTTTTCAGTTATTTGCCCCTTAGTTCAACAAGGCCAAGTGTAAGGTCCTGCACCTGGGTAGGCACAATCCCAAGCATAACTCCAGGCTGGGTGGTGAACGGATGAGAGCAGCCCTGAGGAACAGGCCCTGGGGGGTCTGGGGTGATGAAAAGCTCAACATGAGCCTGCAGTGTGAGTGCAGCCCAGACAGCAACTGTGTGCTGGGCTGCAGCAAGAGCAGTGTGGGCAGCAGGGCAAGGGAGGGGATTCTGCCCCTTTCCTCTGCTCTCCTCAGACTCCATCTGGAGTCTTGTGTGCAGTTCTGGAGCCCCCAGCACAGGAAGGACATGGAAGTGTTGGAGCCAGTCCAGAGGAGGCCACAAAGATGCTTAGAGGTCTGCAGCAGCTCTGCTATGAGGACAGGCTGGGAGAGTTGGGGCTCTGCAGCCTGGAGAAGAGAAAGCTTCCAGGAGACCTGATAGCAGCCTTCCAGTATCTGAAAGGGGCCTACAGGAAGGCTGGGGAGGGACTATTCACAAGGTCTTGCAATGCCAGGACAAGGAACAATGGGTTTGAACTGGCAGAGGGAAGATTTAGACTGGATGCTAGGAAGAAGTTCTTTACAGTTTGGGTAGTGAGACACTGGCACAGGTTGCCCAGGGAGGTTGTGGCTGCTCGCTCCCTGGAGGTGTTCAAGGCCGGGTTGGAGGAGGCCTTGAGTGACCTGTACTAGTGGGAGGTGTCCCTGCCTATGGTAGGGGCTTGGAACTAGATGGTCTTTGGGGTCCCTTCCAACCTTACCATTCTATAAACAGCACCATAGCTAGAAAAATAGGCAGCTAACCGTGGTTCAAAGTAGGGCCAGGAATTTCACTGTGAGCAAGATGCCACCAGTTAGTCAGCAGAGCAGCAACACCCCAAATCTCTTCAAAGCAGCACTGCTGAGATTGGAAGCAGGGAGTGCTTCCCCACGCAGAGATGGATCGCTAGTTATTAAGTGCATCTCACTTTACTGCTGCCAAGAAGGCAGGAAAAAAACACTTTGCGCTTCAGTTCGCATGGCCCTGGATAACTCTGGCAAGCCACCAGCTCCAAAAGGATGCATCACTTCCTTCCTCCCAATTAAAGAACCCTTGCCACGGTACAGAGGGGTCATGCACAGATATTGTGTAACAGCTTTTCTGTAGCGGGCCAGCAAACTGCTACCGCCTGGGCCCCCCGTGAGGAAAAGGCAGGTTTGGAAAGCAGCCACGAGTAGTGCCTCTACTTAAAGGAGAAGCTGTATGTTTGGAAAGCAGCATGACAGTGTGCCTAAGGTAAGCTCCTGAGCACTTCAGTGATCTGGCTTTGATTATTCACTCACTCATTGACTTTTTGAGAGGCAAATCCATTAACCTTCCTGTGATGCAGGTCCCCATTCGCTCAATGAAGTAATCGCTGCACTTCAAACACCACCAGTGCCTGGGGCGTGTGTGGGTACACACAGGAGATACACTTTGCATGTATACACAATGCCCTAACATACATTAAACAGCTGAAGAACTGAGGCAAGGAGAAATTCAGCAGCTTGCTCAAAGACAAGTTCCCCCCTACAGACACTTTGTTTAGGTACTATGGAAGAATTTGATACCCAGCATCTGAGCTCCAGGTATTGAAACACACAGATACTGCCATGGCAGACAAGAATTAGCAACGTGCACAGAACTAAGTTTCTTAGCTTCTTCTATGGATCCTCACTAGCTGACTTGAGATACTACTGTTGGTACCTCAGGTGAACATCTGTAGTTCTCCACACATTTGAGAACACATTTTACAAAGATATTGCTTTGTAATGTTGAAATACTAAGAAAAAATTGTAGGTGCCCCCTTTTTTTTTTCTTTTTTTTCTTTTTTTTTTTAACTAAGAGCAGTTAGCCAAGTCATAAACTTAGCTCAAGTGGTCATTGAATAAAGTATTCATTTAACCAAATGCTTTATAAAGTATGAATTTAAGGGGTTGGACTCAAAGATCTCCAGAGGTGGATATCAAGAAGGAAAGGACAGCCTCTTCTCACTTATGCTCTGTGATAGGACAAGGGGTAACAGATGTGAACTGCAGCATAGGAAGTTCCATCTCAACATGAGGAGGATCTTTTTTACTGTAAGGGTGACAGAGCATTGGAACAGGCTCCCCAGGGAGATTGTGGAGTGTCCTTCTCTGGAGACTTTCAAGCCCCGTCTGGATGTGTTCCTTTGCACTAGATTATGTCCTGCTCTGGCAGGGGGGTTGGAGTGGATGATCTCTATATGTCCCTCCCAACCCCTGGCATCCTGTGGTCCTGTGATAATTACCAATCATCAATACCAATAGCATGAGACTTGTGCCTTAGATACAGAGACATTGCTAGAACTGTTTGAGTGTTTTGGTAACACCATTTGGAAGACTGTAAGAAACACTGATGTCTCAGCTAACATCCTCACTTCCATCCAGTAACCACTGTATTATATTCTTTCCAAACCTGTCTAGATGCATTCCTGTGCAATCTGCATGGGACCATAGATTTTATGGTCCTGCCCTGGCAGAGAGGTTGGACTCAAAGATTTGCAGAGGTCCCTTCCAACCCTTAATATCCTGTGACCACTATCTATACACAGGACCATAGATTTTATGGTCCTGCCCTGGCAGGGGGGTTGGACTCAAAGATCTCCAGAGGTCCCTTCCAACCCTTAACATCCTGTGATTCTGTGACCACTATCTGTGCACAGGACCATAGATTTTATGGTCCTGCCCTGGCAGGGGGGTTGTACTCAAACATCTCCAGAGGTCCCTTCCAACCCTTAACATCCAGTGATCCTGTAACCACTATCTGTATCCTGAAGGCCAAATTTTCAAACCATGTCACTAAGGCTAGGTACCTCCAAGCAGATAAGACAACTTAGAGATGCATGCATGGAAAAGTTGCATTTAGGTGTGTGAATGAGGGAACTGCAAGCAGAGATGACACCAGCACAGGTAATCTAATTCAGTACTTTTATAGCAGGTGCCTCCCTGTTTTCACTCACTGTCACCCCATTCTATGCAGGAAGCCCAGCCATAAATATTTGGTTCCTCTAACCACTTCCTGTGCAACCCAGAGTTGTTAGTTAATTTCAATGGACCCAGTAATTCTGGTAGTTCTTAGAAAAGCCTTACCATGAAGGTTAAGATCTAGTTTGCCTCAGACAAGACTCATGCACATACTGTTTGAGTCACTTGTGCATACATAATGTATTTTGTTAAGGATTAGTATTTACAGTACTTCAGGAGTCAAGAGAACTCCAGCAAAACTTCCTCTCCCTTGAGGGTGGCAGAGCACTGGAACAGGCTGCCCAAAGAAGTTGTCCAGTCTCCATCTCTAGAGACTTTCAAAACATACCTGGGTGCATTCCTGCGCAACCTCATCTAAGTGAACCTGCTTAAGCAGGAGGGCTGAAGTAGATGATCTCCAAAGGTGCCTTCCAAACCCTACCATTCTGTGATTCTTTGACTTTGTGACTGGACTTCCAAACATCTTTCAGTGCTGTCTTCTGGAAACTTGAGTTTAATGGAAGCATGAACTTCTTGCAGGATGGTGACTGTGCACAACAACTTGCATGACAGATGTTACCAGTACACTTGTAAGTGTAATCAAACAGCAAATTAACCAACTTATAAACACTCCCAAATAGTTTAGAGAATTTTTTTTTCCTATTGCAAAATTTTACTAAGTAGTTTATTTTGGTTTTTTTTCAAGTCATAGAATGAACACAGCCAGCATCTAAAGTTCATTTCCGATGCTCGGTCTCAAAAAGAACACAGTGTCTGCTGCAGATATGTCTGGACAAATTACTGATTTCTCAAATCTCAGCAGGGAATAGGATAATAATTAGATGTATCATTCCTGTAAGCCCACTTAATTTAAGAGATATCTCAATCCACATATTCCATCTCCTCTCCAAAGGAAGAAAAAAAAAAACCAACCCACACCACCAAACCAAATACCAAACCTAGTGAAGTATTTCTAGCTTTAATACCAGAGATTAAACATTAGAAACTATTTCTGGAAGAAATAAAAAAACAGCTTTACAATCACTGTTTGATATATCTGACCTGCTAAAAATCATAGAATGGTAAAGTTGGAAGGGACCTCAAGGATCATCCAGTTCCAACCCCCTGCCATAGGCAGGGACACCTCCCACTAGTACAGCTTACTCAAGGCCTCCTCCAACCTGGTCTTGAACACCTCCAGGGAGGGAGCAGCCACAATCTCCCTGGGCAACCTATTCCAGTGCCTCACTACCCAAACTGTAAAGAACTTCCTCCTAACATCCAGTCTAAATCNTCTCCAGGCTGCAAAGCCCCAACTCTCTCAGCCTGTCCTCATAGCAGAGCTGCTGCAGCCCTCTCAGCATCCTTGTGGCCTCCTCTGGACCCACTCCAACACTTCCATCTCCTTCCTGTGCTGGGGGCTCCAGAACTGCACACAGGACTCCAGATGGGGTCTGAGGAGAGCAGAGTAAAGAGGCAGAATCCCCTCCCTTGCCCTGCTGCCCACACTGCTCTTGAATATTTGAATGGAAGTCCCACTAAATCCATAACTATCAAGGTAAGTTACTTCCATATGTTTAGCTGAAGCAGGAGGAAATGTCTATGGCTGGTGTAACTCACAATGCAGCATTCCACACCGTGACACTAAGCCTGAAGAGAGCATTCAGAGTATGCAAGTTGTATTTTGTCAGTTATTGGCACCTGGGGCCGAGGGATGCTAACGACTTCCAACAAACACACACGTTGTGTTCCAGCAGTGGGGAACCTTGGAAACTTAGCTGCTTATTTGCAATTTTTCAGTCTACACACACATTGGTTTGCTGGTTTGGGCTCCTGAAAATGATGCCTCTCTTTCTTCTTTCAGAAAACACATTCTGCACCACAACCCAACCTCTCTCTTGCCAGTGGATTCAAGTTTGTTTTTTTTTCCCATGTGATGCCAGGAGGAGAGCAACATAGCTGCCATGGCTGTGATGTTCTCCAAGTGTCTTGGCATGCATAGCTCTCATTTGGAGGACACTAAGACCACAGAGAACACTCAACCACAATATTATTGCTGTACATTTTCATAGCTCATTTTATCAGGAAAGATAACAAAGGTATTTCACAAGTGCTGGACACACACCACCACTGAAATGTTGCCAACCTTGGTCTTGAGAGTGGTGAACAAATATTAGATGGTAGCCCAAAAAAAAAAATCACTGGGGAAGGCAGTGCTGCAGCTACAACTACAGCACTAACCATTTACTTGGGTAAGAACAAATAAAACATGGCATGATCTAGTCACTGTGGTGGTGTTAGGTCATAGGCTGGACTTGATCTCACAGGGTCTATTCCAGCCTCGATAATTCTGCAATTCTGTGATGACCAAACTCAACCTTCTTGTAACATTTAGTCAGAATTCAAAACACAGAGTAAATCACCCACAATATCTACTGTAAAAAACCACAACATTTGAGGAACATTGTTGCAGGAATACAAACCCTTTTGGGTTTGGGAAGCCAAGCATCTACAAACATTGTGTGATGTTCGCTTTGATTCAGGAAAAGGAAACAAAATAAAACACAGTTCTAACTGATCTTTAAGGAAATAAGCAGGTTTCAAATGATCTACCTAACCTCTGTCTGGTAAAAACATCTACATTTATACAGACAACCAAGCACTTCCACTGTCCTTTTCTCTTCTCAGGGTTTTCTAGTTGTTACACATAATGAAGATCTATTCATGTTTGGAAGATAATAATAAGAGGATGCTCGGTGTGGGGGGGGCCTTATCACTACCTGAAAGGAGGTGGGGGTTGGTGTCTTCTGCCAGGCAATCAGTGACAGAATGAGAGGACACAGTCTTAAGCTACACTGGGGAGGTTTAGGTTGGATGTTAGGAAGAAGTTCTTTGCAGAAAGAGTGATTGGCATTGGAATGGGCTGCCCAGGGAGGTGGTGGAGTCACCAGCCCTGGAGGTGTTTAAAAAGAAAGGCACTTGTCATGGCTTAGTTGATTATGGGTGATAGGTTGGACCTGATGACCTCAAAGGTCTTTTCCAACCTGATTAATTCTGATAATATCACAGAATGACAGCAGTTAATTACAATCTGATTGCATTTTTATTACTCCTAACAGGATAATATAGAAAAACCTTAATTCTAGGTCTACTGAACCTAGAATCTGTGTCCTCAAAGCGGTACCCTGGAGAAGCCTACATATGAGACAACAAGTAACAACTTGGAGCAGCTAGAAGGGCAGGTAAACTAAAGTGAAAGAAAATAAAAAAGTTTACCTGAAAAACTCTACAGAATGCAATGCTTTGAGGACTACAGAAAGAGGAATTTCAGAGAACACAAGTGAGTAATCATAGAATCATAGAATGGTAAGGTTGGAAGGGACCTCAAGGATCATCTAGTTCCAACCCCCTGCCATAGGCAGGGACACCTCCCACTAGCACAGCTCACTCAAGGCCTCCTCCAACCTGGCCTTGAACACCTCCAGGGAGGGAGCAGCCACAACCTCCCTGGGCAACCTGTGCCAGTGCCTCACCACCCTCACTGGAAAGAATTTCCTCCTGACATCCAGTCTAAATCTCCTCTCTGCCAGTTTAAATCCATTGCCCCTTGTCCTGTCATTGCAAGACCTTGTCAATAGTCCCTCCCCAGCCTTCCTGTAGCCCCCTTCAGGTACTGGAAGGCTACTATCAGGTCCCCTTGAAGCCTTCTCTTCTCCAGGCTGAAGACCCCCAACTCTCTAATGTCTTTTGCAGTTCGAATGGGTGGACAGGAAAGGGCTTTGTAGTTCCTACAGGTAGGGATCATACTTTTATAAATGAGATGAGCTAAAAACTGAGACAACAAAGCTGGACAGGAACTTGGAAGAAAGTGTGAGAAACTGGTGTTGACATGGTTTAAACTGAGGAGAGATGGTGGAAGGGGGAGGGGGGGAAGAGAAGAAGTAAAAAAAAAAAAAAAAGAAAAAGGAGAAATATAGACTTAAGTTCTGAGACAGCTGGCTTGTCTGTCTGTGTCTCTATGGAGAGGACCTTTAAGAGCTGTGAAATTCACCCTTCTCACCACTAGACCCTAGTGAGTGCTCTCTCAGCAAGCAGAGCCAACTGCCTTGTTTATCAGGACATCAATTATTCTTAATTTTAAAGCACCAGCAGAGTAAATAATGGTTTGTTCTTGCAAGTATGTGCACAGAAAGGAAGGAGCACACGGACTCGGAACAGGCACAACTTTCATCAAGGGCACGAAATGTCTTTCAGTTTTAACAGATCTCTCTGTCCCCATCTGTAAAACCTCTTTATAATATATAAATACATAAGAAAAATCCAGATTTCTCCCCTCTGTTGAAATCCAGGGAGGTTTCATGCCATAACTGTACGTGCCTAGGCACTTCTGGGGAAGAATAGAAAAAAGAAACAGCAGGTTTTATTTCATTGCAGAGCTGCTATTCCAAAACCTGGCCACCAGGAAAAGGAATCAGTGCAAGGACTGGGCAGGAAATGGTAGTTAGCCTCTGCCACCTGAGCTGTAGATAAAAGGCAGAGAAAATGTTTTCAAGCTTGCAGCACAGGATACAGAGCAACCACTGGCAAAGAGTAAGTGCAGAGGGTGGGGTTTGGGTTTTTTTTTTTTCCCCTTTGCTGGAAATGGGTGAGCTGTGTACTTTGGCCCACTGTAAAAAAGACTTAATGATTGAGCTCCTAAGTAAAGGGAAAATGTGGGGTTTGCTACAGAGGTGAGTTTTAGCCTTGGTCACTTTCAGGTTATTTTCTGATTGTTGAACCAGTTTTGCTACATAGGTGAATTTCAAGTTAGCTTTAAGCCTTGGTCAGGTTCAGGTTGAGGTATTTTCTGAATGCTGAAACAATAATGTGAGGCAACAGCAACTACTGTGGGTAGGGAATACAATTATCCTTTCAAAGACACTTATGTAATCACAGGACAAAGTCAAGTTTCTTCCAGCAAGAAGCCCAAACGCAGCTTTGAAAAACCTGCTTGGCTTTGTCTGGATTTTTTTTTTTTTTTTTTTTTTTAAAGTTTTTCCCTTTTTAAAAAAAAATNNAAAGTACTTCACCTTTCATAAAGAAAATTTGTGTTTAAAAGTTTGTCCTGTGCTAGCACACAGCTGCATCCACACATGCAGCCTTTGCTTAAATGAGGGTTTTGCAAGTCCAGCACTTGGGAGGATTCATGCTCCTCATTGGAAAACAAAGCCTGCACTAACAAAGCTCAGTGGATGAAAGTATTTCCACTGTATTTGTCCTAAAAACTTTAAAAAAAAAAAAAGAAACCCAAAAAACAAACAAACAAACAAAAAAAACAACCAAGCAACCATAAACCCAAACAAAAATCCAACAACTTTAAACTCTCATTCCAAGACAAGGGCATGAACCTTCTGTCTAGCACATACTGAAGAGCAGGAACCCTCTGGCTAATCAGAAAACAACAACATATGTGGCTGCTATTCTGCTTGTCCTTCTCTCTGCAATCCTGTCAAAAATGCAGGGTTTGGAGCAGAAGAATGTCTTATCACATAAGGGACACCCACAGATCAATTCTTTGCCCCAGGAACCCAAAAACTCTAAAACAGTGCTGGAAACCTCAGTTTAAACAAGTCTGAGCTTAGATACCACAGGGGCTGGCTTGGTTCAGGAAGAAGCTTAATGTCTACATAAGTAAGTTTAGAGCCCAGCTCCTGCATTAAAGATACCACAAAGAACAAAACAATGTTATTGCAGCAAATATAAAAAAAAAATCTGTGGTTTCTAAAATGACTTCCACTACTGGCTCCACACATCACTCAGCAGCCCAAATGTCCAGTCTGGTACTCACTTACATATCTCTTCTTTGATATTCTCTAGGTACAAATAATTTTTAAATTTTTTTTTTCTTTCTGTGCACTTCATCTAAAATGATATGGATGAAATAATTCACTCCTCAACTCAAGCCAGTTCAAACACAGAAACTTCAATCCACTGCATAGTAAAGCACTCCTATTATTAACAGAATATTTATTGTGTTATAGCAGGCCTTGGTTTGTCACTTGCATGGTGTATGCCAATTCTCCCCTGGTTTATGCATACATAAATCCACTCTGCCTGAAGGGAACCTTGTCCCCATGCATGGCTGAAGTCCTGACAGCTGAGGGAAGTATGGGGTGGGGGCAGCACTCCCCAAAATGATACAGCCATGACTGCCTTTCCCTTCTGAACTGTATGGGGTTGTCTAGCATATGGATAGTTGGCCTGAAGCAAGGTAGCTTCTTCCCTTGCTCTACTCTCCACAAGCATCTGGAGGCCACCAAAAAGCTGTATAGCCCAATCTCCACAGTAAGAAGCAAAATGTGAGCAACATTACAAGAACCTCTCCTGCTCCTCTTGGATATGGGAGATGAAAGGCAAGGCATGAGTGGGGAGGCCAAGCAACGCTGGGCAACAAAACAGGGCAAAAGGGGCAACTCTTGCTGCTCTGCTTTAGCAATGGCTTCTTGTGCAAGCCAAGGCAAAACTGCTCATACCCTCTGAATCCCTACTCTCTTAAAGCAGAGGAAACATAGTGTCTGTATGAAATACTAAAATAAGAAGAGGAAAAAAGCCAATCAAAAACTGGCCAGGTTTAAGCTGAAAAGTTTGTTACGTGCATACAAACATGGCTGTGGTCCTGCACATGAATAAGTAAGCTTTTATATGAAGTGAATAATTGGACACTTCAGATAACTTCCATTGACATGGAGCCCCTAAACTCTGCAGTTTTATACCTACAAATAGTGAAACAATTACCATCGCCATCCTACTGGATGCACAGCAGCCTTGTTCTGATTTCAAATAGGGATTTGGCTTGGAATCTTGCTGAGATCTCACTCCTGCTAATGCCATTAATTCTAGCAGTGTGTAACGTGAAATATTTACATGGAGGGCCACAAAGATGATCAGAGGGCTGGAGCAGCTCTCCTATGAGGACAGGCTGAGAGAGTTGGGGCTCTGCAGCCTGGAGAAGAGGAGGCTTCGAGGGGACCTTAGAGTAGCCTTCCAGGATCTGAAGGGGACCTACAGGAAGGTTGGGGAAGCATTATTTACAAGGTCCTGCAACGACAGGACAAGGGGCAATGGGTTTGAACTGGTAGAGGGGAGATTTAGACTGGATGTTAGGAGGAAGTTCTTTCCAGTGAGGGTGATGAGGTACTGGCACAGGTTGCCCAGGGAGGTCGTGTATGCTCCCTCCCTGGAGGTGTTCAAGGCCAGGTTGGAGGAGGCCTTGAGTGAGCTGTACTAGTGGGAGGTNGGCCTCGAGTGAGCTGTACTAGTGGGAGGTGTTGGAACTAGATGATCCTTGAGGTCCCTTCCAACCTTACCATCCTATGATTCTATGATTCTCATATTTTTTTCTGCAGCTTTCAGGAGCTCCTGACAGCCTCTGCAAAACACCAATGTGTTCAAGGATCCATCCATTGTGTTGTGCCAACCAGAGCACAGCCATGCATGCAGGGACTATAGCCTCCACACAGGGCTGACACAGTGGTTGTCAGCCGCCTCTGCACTGCTGCCACTGCTCAGTTGCCTTGTAATGAGTTTGCTCCAGCTTCTGCTCCAGTTTGTGTGAACAGATGCTTCCCAGGACCACATTATAGCTCAAATTAATTTCTTCATAAAAATATGATNTAGGAGGCCTCGAGTGAGCTGTACTAGTGGGAGGTGTTGGAACTAGAT
>VWZE01021566.1:10227-28102 GCA_013396675.1 Eubucco bourcierii
CGGTTGTGTCACAGCACGCTCCGGTTGTGTCACAGCACGCTCCGGTTGTGTCACAGCACACTCCGGTTGTGTCACAGCACGCTCCGGTTGTGTCACAGCACGCTGCAGAGCAAAAACTGTAGACTCATTTGCACCTCCTATGAGCTCATTTCTAACACTGGAGGTTAAGCAAAGAATGCTCCGAGAGTAAAAGTCTTTAAAAGTTGCCTGTGAAAGAGTTCTCCAGCACGGGGAGGAACGGTGAGATCTGCCTCGTGTCAAATGAAATGACCAATCTGGCTACTGGAACAGTGTCCAATGCTCCTGAGTTTCAGCCTGTACAAATTTAAAGTCATCTTGATAAATGGTTTTAAAATCAGCATGGTTCAAACTTGCAGGCATGAATCATAACAAGCAGCAAGGAGAAACCCAACGCAGGGAGAGGAAATCACTGGCGAGACGCTGGGATGTGGAAAGAATGGTCAGCTGCTTAGGTAGGCCACAAAAAAACCCCAAAACACCACAAAATCAGGAGCTTTACAGCACTACAAACAACATCAGGAAAAACAGAAATGGGTATATCTAGTTGTGGGATGCAGCAACAGGGTCCTCCCCTAGCAAACAAGTACTAAGGACTGGTGAGCCTTTCTATCAGCCCTGTGTCTGGCTCTGGGCACTGTACTTTGAGGAAGGAACTGGCAGAGGCCTAGGAAACTTCATCCATGAGGAAAGGATGAAAGAATTCAACTTTTTTAGTCCAGAGATGAGACTTGGTCTTCTGATGCATTAAAAAAAAAAAAAAAGGGGATAGATAAAAAAGGTGACAGATATTTAATTCCCCCATGGGTAGTTCGAGCAGCAGTCAGCTCCCTGGGAGAAATGAGATTCAGGCCGGGTACAAAGGAGCCCTGGTTCACTCACTGGAAGAGCCAGTGGGATCCCTGCCACTGCATTAGGAGCAGGCTGCACATGTGTCTCAGGTTGGGAACTATAGGGTAAAAAAAAAAGTTCTCTAGGGACTTGAAGATTGTTATTGAATCCCATAATTCTGCTATCTCTTCATAAGCTTCTTCTCCTTTCCTCCCCCTCCATTACAACTTCACTAAGAGGCACCATTTTTCTCTAAGCTTCAATTCTGAATCCGTAAGGAAACCCCCTGAATTTTCCCCCAATCCAAAACTAAATCTACAATCCCCAGCACTCCTTTCCTCCCTCTCCAGCCTTGTCCCAGGCAGGAGCTGTGTTATCAGGACAAACATGTAAGGATAGGCCTGGTTTGGGGCCTCCAGAAGCTGTGCTTAGGCCTCTTGGATGACAGAGGCAAAAGGAGGCAAAAGGAACTCCTCTGCCATTCACTCTTGGGCATTCAGCTGTCTCCAAGCAAAGTGCTGAGGCTTTGGAGGTTCAAGGACCCAACACAGAGGATTCATCTTTCCTGAAGCTGCCCTTTGAAGAGAGGCAGGTAGGGGACTCCATCTGCAAGCTCAGAGGGATGCCTGAAGTGCAGATCCACACAGGAGCCTGTGCTGAGCAGGCTCTGTCACAGACCCAAGCAGCACTTTGCTGCTGTAAGGCATCACCTCAGCAGCACCAGTGCAGCCCCTCCAATATGAACCAGCCTCTGCTGAAAGGCAAACCACACTCTCCAAAGCTGACCTCTCCACTCTCCATGCCCTCTGCACCCAGGCAGTGTCTGGTGCTGGAGCTGGTTTCCCCTCCAAATCCTCAGTGGTTTTAAATGCAGGGCTGTGTTGGCTTTGGGGGTTTCTTGGTTTGTTGTTGCTTCTTAAGCTTTTACCCCAGCTCCTTAGATCTTTGCCCCTCTCCTCACCTTCCCTGGCAGCTGGAGAGCAGCAGTTATGACTCTAGAGTCATTTGTTTCCTGTCTTTGGGAGTAAGGAGGGGAGGGACTGAATTCTTTGGGAATGATTTACCAGGCAGCACTTTGGGGGAGCTGCCTTTGTTTACCTAGCTGCATGTGGTTTAACACCTATGGCTGCATGCTGGTTACTACACAAGGTTATTTTTCCCACTCCTGTGCTTTGCACCTTCTCACAGAGCAGATTAACTGGTCCCCTGGGGCATCCTACTTATGACTCTGTTTGCTGCCCGTCTGGGAAGGGTCCTGGTCCTAGATTCTTCCACTCTCTCTGCCCCTGCTCCCTCCTTCACCACACCTGCCACACTAAGGAGGGTGTCAGGACAGGACAGGTGCCAAGAGTGACAGGAGAGTCACCCTTGGGCATCACCTATACAGTACCTTCTCAGGACTTCCAGGAGGAGGAAGAAGAGAGAAAGAAACATCAAATTTTGGCTTGCAAGGGAGCAGGAACTCTGCAGAGAAGAGCATAGAGATTTGCTGGAATTAATAATTTCATATCACACTCAACAGAAACTCCTCCTGAGATGACTTTGATATCAAGCCAGAATCTAAATTAGAATGAATGCAAAGCCAAACCAAAGCAAATCCTCACGAAAATAAAGGGTGGGAAGACTAATACAAAGATCTGAAGATAAAAAATTCTAGCAGGTGGGACAGGAAATTGGCAGATTGTAGCCCAATAGCTTTGACAGGTCAGGGGAGCGCTGTATTGGCAGGCATGGCAGGGAGAGGGCGAGGGCAAGAACTCCCCAGTTTCCTCCCACACACTCTTACTCTTGACATCACTGACATTTTCTTTGCCTTTCCAGCTGTCAGGAGGTTCAAAAGCCACAACTCTCTGTTGTTACACCCAGAGGAGAGGGAAGCATCAAAATGTTCATAGAATCATAGAATGGTTTAGGTTGGAAGGGACCTCAAAGCTCAGCCAGTTCCAAGCCCCCTGTGCCATAGGCAGGGACACCTCCCACTGGAACAGGTCACTCAAGGCCTCATCCAGCCTGGTCTTGAACACCTCCAGGGAGGTTGGGGAGTACAGAAGCACAGAATGTGATCAAAGATCACGATGGGTGATTCTGTACTCCACAACCTCCCTGGGCAACCTGTGCCAGTGTCTCACCACCCTCACTGCAAACAACTTCCTCACATCCAGTTTCAATCTCCCCTCTGCCAGTTCAAACCCATTCCACCTCCTCCTGTCACTACCAGACCTTGTCAGCCTTCCTGTAGCCCCCTTCAGACCCTGCAAGGCCACTCCAAGTTCTCCTGGAAGCCTTCTCCTCTCCAGGCTGCAGAGCCCCAACTCTCTCAGCCTGACCTCACAGCAGAGCTGCTGCAGCCCTCACAGCATCTTGGTGGCCTCCTNCTCTCAGCATCTTGGTGGCCTCCTCTGGACTGGCTCAAACACCTTCCATGTCCTTCCTGTGCTGGGGGCTCCAGAACTGCACCCAGGACTGCAGGTGGGGTCTGAGGAGAGCAGAGTCAAGGGGCACAATCCCCTCCCTTGCCCTGCTGCCCACACTGCTCTTGCTGCAGCCCAGTACACAGTTGCTGTCTGGGCTGGCAGTCATAAGTTGGGAACTATAGGGTTAAAAATCCTCCAGGGGCTAGAATAGTCTAGGGGTGGACACAGGAAAGTGTAAAATGGTTAATCCCATAACTCTGCCATCTCTCCATAAGCTGGCAGCACAGCACTCCTCTTTTCCTCTCCCTCCTGCCTGCTGTCTCTGATGGCAACTACTTATGGGGGTAAGCACGTAAGGAGTGGACCTGGATGGGGCCACCACAGGCTTCAGCAAGGCAGAGAGGGATCTGGGGGTGCTGGGACAGAGGAGCTGAAGAGGAGGCAGCAGTGTGCCCAGGTGGGTAGCAGAGCCAATGGCATCCTGGTCTGCATCAGGAGCAGTGTGGGCAGCAGGAGCAGGGAGGTTCTTGTGCCCCTGTGCTCAGCACTGCTCAGGCCACACCTTGAGTGCTGTGTCCAGTTCTGGGCCCCTCAAGTCAAGAGAGATGTTGAGGTGCTGGAAGGTGTCCAGAGAAGGGCAGCAAGGCTGGGGAGGGGCCTGGAGCACAGCCCTGTGAGGAGAGGCTGAGGGAGCTGGGGGTGTGCAGCCTGCACAAGAGGAGGCTCAGGGCAGAGCTCATTGCTCTCTGCAGCTCCCTGAAGGGAGGTTGGAGCCAGCTGGGGTTGGGCTCTGCTGCCAGGCACCCAGGGACAGAACAAGAGGACACAGCCTCAAGCTGTGCCAGGGGAAGTCTGTCTCTTTCCTTTCCAATACAATTCTGCACTTCTCCCCCATTCATTTGAAGGAATCTCATTCTATCAGCTCTTCAAAAACCAGCACAGCCTTTTCTCTTTCTCCACAGGCACCCACAAACCTGTCTTCAGCTGCTGGCCTTCATGCATTACTCATTCTCCCTTTCAAATAACGTCATGCCCAAACCCCCAGTGACTGCAGAGTATTTACTGGAGGCTGCTACTACTGCTTTCTCTACAGCTGTTTATTTTTCCATGCATGAGCTCATTACAGTACTCTGTGGTTTTCTTTAAGGTTGTCAGGGTAAGCTGAATACAGGCTCTAATCTCTTGCTAACTAAACCCAAATCACCAAGTAGCAGAAATGGACTTGGAGCTAACCCAGCGCTGGCACTGAGGAACCGCCAAGGATTCCCCAGCAGTGCTGGGGTCTCCCAAACTCAGCTGGGTTTTCATTTTCCTAGACTAAGGGCTGTAAAAGACTACTCATTTGGAGTGCTGTGGGCTGGAATAGGCTAGAGGGAGGAGGCTGGAAACAGTAAAAGTAGAAAAGACAGCTCCCAGCCATGCTGATGAGAGCCCTGCAAAGGTCCCACCTGCACCACCTGCGGCAGGGTTGCAAATCAGTGGCGCAGCACAGAGGGCAGTGCTAAACAAAAGGCTTGGCTGGGGGTAGGGATGTGTGAGCACATGGGCCTGTGTGGTGTGGGAAGGTGACAATCAATTCAAAACTAACACCAGAAAAAGGTTTTTGTGTTGCCACAGCACACAAAGCACTGCTGACAACCTGGGGCTTTCGCTGCCATGAAAACATGAAGTGACCTTTGGGCTTTCAGGGGTCACAAAGCCAAAGCTCAGTGTAGAAAAGCAGCAGCCAAGAGTCCAGGTGTCAGAGCATGTGCATATTTGGGTTGCTGCCTGTGGCTGGGAAGACCAGAAGCACCATCTCACCATGCTGAGGAAGATCATTGCAACTCTTTCAGGCAGGCTGCTGTAAGAGCACCAGCACTGCTGTTTGCTCAGCACAGACAAATTCACTGGCACAAGGCCTGGCAGACACAGTCCCAACCAAGTGCTCTTCATTACCAAGCCAGAGTAATTCTGCCTGCTGCTCTGAGGCTAACTGCAATCTTTTGATGAGAGAAATGAGACCCTTGGTTGTGAGAAGAAACCAATGATGAAGCCTCTATCGTTCACTGGTCTGGTGAGAGGGATGCATAGCCAAGAAGTAAACAATTGCTCCCACTCTGTTCTGTGATGCTGCTGCTGCTGCTCACTTCTCCTCCACCCTGCTCTAATCTCTGCACTAACAACCAACCACATCAGCTCTGCTGGTTGCTTTTATTTGTCTGGGAAAGCACAGAGGGAGAAAGAGAGGGCAAAGAGCCTGTCCTCACAGCAGAGCTGCTGCAGCCCTCTGAGCATCTTTGTGGCCCATGGCAGCTGCTTCATCACCTTCAGCCAAGACAGACTTGAAGACATTTGAAGCTCCAGATTCTAACCAACAACTACCCTCCTTAGCTCTTTGTTGTTTGATCCTACCTACCATACCTTGCCTTTTAACAGATATGACAAGGAATGGGAGGAAGGAAAAGTACCATACAAGGGAACTGAGCCTTAGTGGGTGAAGGAAACAGGCTAAAAGCAGCCCAGACCTGGTATCAGCTAACCCATGGCCTTCTTTCAGGAGGCAGCATTTCTTGCTATCAAACATTTCATGTCTCAAAGAGAGCTGTCTGTGTATTTCTCTGCAGAAATCTGAGGCTACAGATTGGTAACCCAAGTCTCTTAATGAGATCCTACAAGCAAATGAGTGTCTGTCAGGGCAATCAGTAAGACTGAGTGGGATGAACCACACAGCTCCTTTTAGCTAGCTTCACAAACCACCTCCTCCAGGCTCCTGAATTTTCCAGAGGCTCATCTATTTTTGATCTGTAGCATGCACACCACAGTGAGCTTGTTTGCACAAGACAAATGACATCTGAACTGACTGAAGAGAAGTGGACAAAAGGAAACTCACAGCAGAACTCTTCCATGAGCACAATTCTGGTTTGCATCAGGCAGCTGCCTGACCAAATGCTTGAACAAAGTGGTTCCCCTTGCAAGATGAAAGGCAGCCTGCTTTGGCTCTGACAGGCCAAGAGAGGCTGGCAGGCAGCTCTCAAGCGAGACCCTCCTGTTCCCAAGTCACTTTGTAGCATTCTAGAAGCCACACCTGGGAACCATCCACTACTACCACCAGGTTTGCTGCCCTGGAAGCAATGTTGGTCTCCAGGATAGGCAGGATCCATCGACACAGGATTTTAATATTAAGCTGGCAGCTTCAATCACACCGTGGGCAGTCCTGGCAGCTCACAGAACACACACTGCCTCTGCTCTCCCATGACAGACATCCTTAAAGAAGGATGCCAAAACTCCCACATCGGTCTGAAGCATCTGGAGGATTCCCTCTGGCAGCTCCCACACGGATCACTCTGCCACAACAGCAGGAGGGGAGGCAGAAATGGGTCTGGGCAATGCTGCAGGCCCTCCTGCTGGGAGCTCTCCCCAGCTAAGCAGCAAGAGAACCTCACCTAGTCTAGCACTGACTTCAACCTACAGATGGAAAGGGTCACAGAGAAGCCATGGGCACCGTCAAGTGCCATGAGTGCTCTCTGGCTGCTCCAGAAACACCAAGAGGCACTTCAAGCTACCACAACTTATCCATTCTGGGATCTGGAGTTATTCCCAATGGCTGTTCTGTGCAACAGGAGCAGCTCCTATTTAAAGTCTATAGGAAACCTTTGGCTGCTTAAGGTATATTTCTTCTTTTGATATCCCCTTTACCTTCTCTCTTTCTCCCTCCTCAGTGAAAGCCTATCAGACAGAAACCATTCTTACCCACAACCTCTCACCGTCCTCTTCAGAGCCTTCCAGTCCCTCGTGGTATCAGTGACTCCACCCTCACCTCCCATCTCAGCTTGGACATCTTAACCTCACATCTGCCACTTCTTTTCCCCACTCAGGTCCATGATCTTCACTGCTTTGCATGCTTGGCTCTTGCTTTATGCACTCTATCACCCACAAAAATCCTCTCAACAGTTACTTAGGTCCAGACCCAAGGAATCTGCTTTCAGTTGTGAAATAATCTAATCTTCAGCAGAGAAAAACCTTCATGTTGCTAGAAAAGAAGCCTCTCAACACTTTCTCAACTGCTTAGATCACCACCACAGCCCAGGTCTCAGAGCAAAATACATCATCTATGAAAGACAGCTGAGAAGCAAAGAGCATAAATATGGCAGACAGTTAGGATGGATTCTTAGATGACATCACTTGAGGTTCCCCAGGAATGGTTTAGGGGAACAAGCAACCCTCCTCATGCATCAGCTGTGGCCTTGGGGACACAAAGAAGTGTGCTACCTGGAATTGCTTTATAGCCTGCACTTGTAGCCCTCCAACACTGCAAAGCTGCAGGATAGCTGCAAAGAAGGAAGGGTGAAACAAGTGCAGGGAGGGAGTGAAACACAGCTAAAGGGAACTTTGTTTTTCTCAGATGGAATAGTACCTGAATTCCTTACGCTGGAGCTGTTCAGTTTGGAATCTTTGATGACCAAGTGCTTAATCCAAAGGGTTGGTGCTGTGATTTCTGAAAGAGAAAAAACCAAGTGTCCTAAGGAAGCTCCAGGAACTGGTGAATACACATGCCTGCTACTCAGGAGGACAAGGTGTTAGCCACCACCATGCCCTGAGTGCCCCATCAGCTTTGTAAAGGTTGGCCTGGGAGCCCTCAGGAGCCACTACTTGGAAATCTTTCCACAAGGCAACCTCATCATCTCCCCATTCCAGACAGCACCTTCTCTGCTGCCGAGACAATTTGGGTTTTTTGGTGGGTTTTTTGTTTGGTTGGTGTTTTGCTTTTTAATTCCCCACCCTCCCACTTTCTAAATTTGCAAATCTAAATCCTTTCTGCTTGAGACATCATTCAGAGGCTTTGTTGTGTGCTGTAGCATATACTGCTTTCCACCAAACCGCATATGGGGATCAAAATAAAAGTCATTTCAGACCTTGAGCGCTGCTTTAACAGCGCAGTAAGCACTGACCACAGGCAGCTCCCCAAAACAAGCAACAACAAAACCTGACATAAGCAGGCACAGAAATTAAGCTATTTCTGGAAAGACTTGAAAGGATCTCCACTAGAGAAACCAGTTCTGCTTAGAAGCTCTGATGCACTGCAACCAGGACATCCAAACCTAAATGTGTGGAGCAGAGAGTCCTGGGAGAGCCTCCTCTGGAGTGCTAAAATCCACTGCAGCACACAGCGGAGCCTGCCCTAAGACAGCGCAGGGCAGCACTGGGTCACAACTCAGCACTGCAGCACTCACTGCCAGCCACTGCAGCTCCTACAGGGAGATCCTCAGGAATGATCACTTCTGGGAAGTTTGAAGTTCCAGAAAGGATGAAGGAAGTTGAGCATCTTCCTTGTGAGGAGAGCCTGAGGGAGCTGGGGCTATGCTGCTGGGAGAGGAGGAGACTGAGAGGTGATCTCAGCAATGGTTATAAAGATGTGCAGGGTGAGTGCCTATGTACAGGTCTGGAGCCCCCAGCATGGGGGACACATGGAACTGTTGGAGCAGGTCCAGAGGAGGCCACCAAGATGCTGAGAGGGTTGCAGCAGCTCTGCTGTGAGGACAGGTTGCGAGAGTTGGGGCTCTGCAGCCTGGAAGAGAGAAGGCTCCCAGGAGACCTTAGAGTAGCCTTCCAGGATCTGAAGGGGCCTACAGGAAGGCTGGGGAGGGACTGTTGACAAGGTCTGGTAATGACAGGACAAGGGGAATGAGTTTAGACTGGCAGAGAGGAGATTGAAACTGGATGTTAGGAGGAAGTTGTTTGCAGTGAGGGTGGTGAGACACTGGCACAGGTTGCCCAGGGAGGTTGTGGAGCACAGAAGCACTGAATGTGATCTTTGATCATGTTGGGTGATTCTGTGCTCCACAACCTCCCTGGAGGTGTTCAAGACCAGGCTGGATGGGGCCTTGAGTGACCTGTGCTAGTGGGAGGTGTCCCTGCCTATGGCAGAGGGTTGGAACTGGATGATCTTTGAGGTCCCTTCCAACCTTACCCATTCTATGATTCTATGAAATGATACAACTTGCACGGTGAAACTAAATAGAGGATGGTCACAAAGAAAACAGAGCCTTAGATGTGCAGGAGGGAACAAGACTTTTTGCAACTCAAAACTACAGCAAGGACCACCAACAAAATACAGAAGAGAATCTTGTCTTAAGGGAGTCACCACAGGCATCACTGAGATCTGCACTGTGACAAAGTGAAATGCATCTGAGAGAGATGGCTCCTTTGAGCCAAGCCTTGGGCCAGGGATGACAGCAGAGAATGGCAGGGGAACTTATTATGCCTTAAATGTTGCCTAAATATTTCCTTATGTTCTGATGAACACAACAGATTCCTCAGGTGTCACATTCACCTTGGAGATGCTGAGGCCCAAGACAGGTCACACATTTCAGGGGCAGCTGAAGTGTATTAAATGGCCTTTGGAAAATGCTGGCCCCTTGTTAATTAAAAGTAGGCAACCAAACACAAAGCATGAAAAGAAATTCCACATTTTCATTGCCCATTCCTGGTGCTCTCAGCTCTGGCCTGCTTGCCTGACTTTGAATGCAGACATTTCTGGACCCCAGCAGACCTCAAATCCACTGAAGTGGAGTAGGGTTTGGGCTTTATCTCCTTTGAGCACAGACCAAGAGCTCAGACAGGTTAAAGGAGAACTGTTTTGGTGGGAGACACAAAGTCAGATGACAGGAAAGCACAGGCCATTGCTCATGAAGACCTGTCTAGGACACTGGGAGAGAGTTCCAGTGAAGCACTACAACATGTTTCCTCAGACAGAGTCAAGGGGTTGCTCAGGATGGCATCCTGAGGTGTCCAGCCCAAATGTCTGCTCCAGTCAGCTGCAAGAACTGACCAGCTTGCTCACAGCTTTAACTGCCTGGGAACACCACCTCTCTGAACAACCTGTTCCACTGCCTCCTTGTCCTCAGAGAGCAGAAATTTGTCCTTCCACCCAGCCTAAACATCTTGTTTCAGCTGATGGGTATTGTCTCTCATCACGCACTACTCTGGAGAGTCTGGCTCCAGCTCCTTGAGAAACCTCCCTGTAGCTGTTGGAAGGCTGCTCTTAGGTAATTTTTAAGTCTTCTCTGGGCTAAACACTCACTACACTCTTCCTGATGTTTGCACTTTAAGCCCCCTTTGGAGACAGCAGACTCAGAAGTAGTGGATCTGACTTCTGGTCAGACCCAGACTAGGTTTTCTCACGCTTGCTGCTGCAGTCTGCTTAGTCCTCTCTGCCTAAGAGGGATGACAAAGAGAGGGTGACAAACTTTGCACCAGTTATTCACTGGTGCACAGCTTGATTAGCCTGCCTGTCACACTGTCTTCTCCCAAGTCATAAGGGACACTGCTAATACAACAGGAAGCCCCTGCTGTTGTCTAGGAAGTAAGGTCCTGCATAATGTATTGCAAGATGTGAGAGGCAATCCTCTCACACTCCCCAAGCCCATCAATCAGACTTGATTTCACCTACACATGGATGCAAAGGGGTTTGATTGAAAACGCTCTGCACAGAAGGCTGAATAAGCTCCTTTTCAGACTGCCTGTCACCAGAAGGACCAGGAGGGCTCTGCTCACTCAAGTTCCCAAGAACTTTGCCCAGTTCCATTGGAATGGCCAAAACATTTGAGTCCCTCCTAGAAGGAGCTTCTGAGCAAGATGTGTTACCTGGATCAGCTCACTCCTACATTCCACCAGTGCATTCCTTCCTTTGAATACCTGTGGGCACACTGACAGGGGCGACTTAAAGGCCACAAGTTTGTGACTACAAACAGCAATTTAATGCAACACCAACTTGCTGCAGGGAGGAACTTTCTTTTGCTATAAAGAGGAGACAGTCAGCATGGCTTCAGTTTCCTTTGTTGATCTGGGAGTGCTTTCTGCTCTGAAGGGCTTGGCTTTGTTCCCTAAACCTCATGGGAAAATTCTTACAAATCTACAATTGCTAAATGGCAGTGACAAGATTACAGCATCCTGCCATTAAATCAGCCTATTTTAACTACAAAACACTCCCCCCCCCCCTCACCTGGTTTTACAAGCAGGCAGGAGGTATCAACAGCAACACCCACCCTCAGTGCTCTCTGCTTCTGGCTTTGATCCAGCTTAAAAGAAGTGCTAAGTAGAGCAGCTCAGGATGAAAATGCAGAGGCTTCCCCTCACTGCCTTATGGGCTGTGCTTTCAGGTGGGACACATAGTTTGGACTTCTGCCCACAGCTTGACTTACAATGGTTGTGGGTTGAAATCCGTGGCAAACCTGCACTACATCTAAGCAACAGCAAGGCAGCAGCCCCAGTGACTGCCCCAGGACCACTATCCCCACTGCTCTCCGTGTTTGTGCTGTACCCTCTGCCGTGACAGACTCTTCACCCTTGTTTCAAGTCACAGAATGGACTAAGGTCTGCTACTGCCTCTCCAGAGCAGTGTGACTGCAAGACTGTCCCGTCTGAGAAGGGAGCTGCCTTGGTGGGCCCAGGACACTGACTTCATTTGCGTCACTGAAAGCAATTGCTGAACAGAGAACTGCCAGCAGCCTGCCGCCAAGTCAGCACTCACAGCCTGTGCTTTAGCTCTGCCCTCCCTTCCCTGAAGCTCTAACACGCTGCAGAAGGTTATGAAACTGCAGCACTGCTATCATGAGAGCAGAGCACGGGAGGATAAGCAGAGTCTAAAGGCAGTTGCCATTCCTGACTTGATGCATGACACCTTCTCCTCCAAGGTTACCCCAGGAATCTGGTCAGCTGCTGTTATTGTTGGATTCCAGGGAAGAGGGGAGGATGTAAAAGGATTAGGGAGAATGCCTGAGGTCCCAAGGGCACTGTGAAATTTGGCTAACTTATGAGATTCCCTGGCTTTTCTGCTTTGCAGGATAAAGAAGGCATCTGAGCCATAAATCCTGGGGCAAAGGGAGAGGGGAGCAGTTTCCCCCCCAGTTGTTGTTATGCTAAGGACTGCTCTTACCTTCCCCATCGAAGACAGGCTGGGTCTCCATGGTGGGCGTCGGCTTGGAACCGTCATCTGAGTTGAGGGTTAAGAAGAAGCGAAAGGAAACTACCATTATTGAGGTAAATACTATCTACTCTCCAGTACTGTTGAATGGTTGGGATTTGCACAAGGCCCAGCCGAGGCCAGAAGAGAGAGCAGACAGACAGAACAAACACAGTCAAACACCACCAAGCACTGTCCCTAACAGAAGCCTCCCACTCTCTCCCCTCTCCCTCCACCAGCGCTGCTGTGCGTCCCGCGGCAGCCTCCCCTCGCCCCTCTGAGCAGGCAATCACCTTTCCAGTTTCAGGTGACAGCACTCAGAGGTCACTTCGTGAGACAGGCTGCTGTCCCACTGTGTCTTTCTTCTTACTTTTGCTCAAAACAAACATCCTTCTTCTGAGACTTACCTGTGCAGAACTGGTGCCCAGAGTCCCTGAGGAGCTGTTAGAAAAGGATGCTCAATAGCAAAGCTTTGTCTCTGCATCGAGTTGCTCTCCAGTTGCAACGCTGTGGCAACGTCTTCTAGTTTGGTTTGGTCATTCTATTTCCCCTCCTTTTTGGCATACAGGGACTTCTAAAACTGGCAGTTTGTAACAATAACTTTCCTGCATATGTCATGGGCCCAGGTGAGAGTAGGCATCAGCAAAGGCAGCAGCCACCTGAAAGGTAAAGCTGCACAGCAGAAGGCGGTTGTAGGGAGGAGTCCGTGCAGGAAAGCTCAGGTTTGGCACTGCCTCCACAGCTCTCACCTGCAGAGGGTAGCCATCATTTGGAGGGAAGGCAGATGGGACAGCCTGTCCTAGAGACAGCCACACCTGCCCCTTATAATATTAGTTCCTGTTACAGGAGACCACTGCAGAGACGGAAAACAGAGGCTGGCAGACTACTTTTCCATCCCTAACTGCACCTGCAGCTTTACAAAGCGAGAAAAAGCCTGAGCACCTCTTCCATAGATCATCAATTTTATGCATTTCCACAGAAAGAATTTTAATTCAGAGAAAGCAGAGCAGTGCTGGTAACTCCATTTCAGTGATTCACTGCAGCAAAGCAGGTTGACAGCAAGGAGCGAGAGGGCCTCTGCTGTCATTTCCCCTCTTCATCAGCGTAGTTGTTTCTATGCTTAACTGCAAGCACAGCAAAAAGATATTTTTTGGAAGATAAACTACTCACTATGCCTCAGTCAACTCTTGTTCTGAGTTCTCCTGCTGCTGGGCATTACCAGTAACATGGGCAAGTAGTATTTCCCTTTGGAAGCTTGGGCAACTGATCGATTGGGAAAACTCCCTCTGTTTTGCTTCACTTACGAGAAGGAAGATTTTGCTTTTTAAAGAAATCTTTGGATAAAAGTAAACAGTTGGTCTTCACTTTTTTTTTTTAATTTTATTTTTATTTTGGTGAGAACAGGCTGCTCTGCTTTTGCAAGATCCCAGAATACACAGCTCTGGTGTGTTAGTTACTTGGGATGACACTTCACACTGCAGGGAGCAGTCTGTAACCTCCACAGATCGAGAAACCAACTCAAAAGTGCAAGAGACACTTGTGGAACAGCTGGGAAGGTGAACAACTCTTATTTACAATCAGGAAAAGATCTGGCATTAAAAAACAAAAAACAGTATGAGAAGTTTATTCCCATTGTCTTCATAAATGCTTCTGCACAAGTAACTACAGAATTGCTTTCAGATTTAAAGCAGCAATCTGTAAGCCAAGGATGGGGGAAGTCAGAAGTGGAGCTGAGCCACACCACTTTGTCCAAGCTATTAAGTGAAACGTGGCAGAACTCAGGATGCCTCAGGTTCAGAGGGTATCCTTCAGACGTGTGTGAGTGGTGAGCAGAGACTGGCAATTACCATTTGGGAAGTGCATTCCCCTAAAGACAGACTTCTGTAGCAGGTTATGGTATAAATCAGCTACTAAGCCACTGCAAAGTATGAAACATGCAGCAAATTGACAAACACACCAAACTAAGCCTTGACTTGAGGGGTTTAAGATAGCCTCTCTGTGGACTCCACAATCATCTGCTCACTAGGTCACTGAGGCTAGACCATGACTAGATCCACATTACAGCAACACCCAGCACAGCATTCCTGGTTTGCAGGCAGAGGTGAGTGCAATTGCCCCCCTGGTGTTCAGCAAGCACAGCTCTTTCCTCCCACATACAGAAAACAACCCAATAGACAAGAGCCCTGCAATTCCAGGCACCACACTTCCAAACTCCAAGCCAGGGATATTCCTGATCATTTTTTAAAGGTCATTAAATAGCCACATAAGGATATTCCTGATCACTTTTTAAAGGTCATTAAATAGCCACATAAGGCTATTCCTGATCACTTTTTAAAGGTCATTAAATAGCCACATAACATACAAAGGCTGCCCTTCATTAAACACACCGTGCTCACTGCCCAGCTGCCAGTTGCTTACCCTCAAACTACCAAACCCATTTCTTAAACCAGGGAATTCTCAGTAGGTCTCAGTATTTCAAATCAGCTTATGGTGAAGAGTTTCAGTGCCATTCCCTTTGGGCAGAAGAACAAGCCTAAGACTTGTCTACTCCCATCTTGATTTCTCCCTCTTGCTCCATACACCACTCATCACACTGCACATTTGTTCCAGTGGCCCTGTTCCTGCTGGGAAACAAGGAGCAAGCTCTGTTTTACATACCCAAAGCTCAGGATAAACATTTTTGTATTCCTTAAAGAAGCACTTTAATACAGAACAGAAAACCCAAGCTGTTTCAGAGACCTGGGGTCTGTGGCATGTAAGATCTACTGGACACTCTGAAGCCAAAAGGTGATGAGGGATGTTCATCAGGATCCCTTTCTTCCAAAGGCTATTGAACTCCACATTAAAAATAAGCACAAGTGTCTAACTGCAGCAGCTCCTCATGCAGAGCATAGCTGATTTGCCCCCCCTGTTTGTGACAAGTGTTCCCTGCTCCCCCCCAGATGCCAACGCTTCTCAATCTGGAGCTCGCCAACTCCAGAACCATCCAAGATCCTTGGCTGCAGAATATGCTCAGAGCTCTGAAGCAGAGGGCATTGGCATGGCTCTTTCCTGGGTTTCACAGCCCAGCAGGGATGCCCACTCCTGTCCCCAGACAACCACTGAGCATTACAGCTCCTGATGGGATGTCCTAGTGAAGCCATGAAGCTCCTTCCTGGTAGCCTCTTTTCCCTGGGTGCACTTGCAAGAGTGCCACTGTTTGCTGGCTCAGCTGCTGTCCCCTTTGAAATGGTATTAGCTTACCACAGCCAAGAGTGAGAGAGGCAGGTCCAAAGCCATTTTCACTGAAAGATGCTGAAAGGCACAGCCCTAAGCCAGAAACCTACCTGCTCTGCTACAGTCACAGGCTTCTAAGTTTAAGAGCAATTCCTTTCATGTCCAGACCTACTGCTAGGAGTAGGCAACAACTCATGCTCCTACTGAGACTTCCCTCCTACAACTTTGCCCTTGCAGAACATCTGTAACACCCACATCTGGAATGCCCACTGGAATGAAGGGACAGGGAGACACAGTTCATGCAATGTGACCACTGAAGTGATCTTTTAACTCTGACTGACAGGCGCTGGGGCCAGGAGCAACTCGAGTTACAGCAGGAGAAAAGGGAACTCCTTGCCACAGAAAAGGCATAAATTACTATGGGAAAATGAGAAGGAACTGCCTGCTGCTGTGAATCACTGCTCTTGCCTCAAGCCACCTGATGGAAGCCAGAGAAAGGGGGGAAATTAGATGACAGACTTCACCTCCCATAGAATTCCTTCTATCCCACCACAGAAGCTGTCTGTGTCCTTGCAGCACTACTGCAGCGCTCTGCTGATGCAGCCTCAGCCTCCAGCACCTCCTGTTGGAGCTCTCACTGGAATCCATGAGTCACTCTGCAAACATTCCTACCATTTTAAAGAGTGCCAGTGACTGTGGGCTCCAGCATCCAGGCAGGGTACAGAACCCAGGCTTTTCTCTAAGCCTACAGCTTGAACAGCAGTGGTGTCCAGAGCCTGAGTCAGCCTGGCAGAGAAGGGCACTCACCTGGAGTGCACTCACCTCCAGGGCCCCCAGTGCAAGAGACAAAGGCTTGCTGGAGTGAGTCCAGAGGGGAGGCACAAAGATGAGCTCCTGTGAGTCAGGCTGCAAGAACTGGGGCTTCAGCCTGGAGAGGAGAAGGCTCTGGGGAGACCTCAGAGCTACTTTTCAGTATCTGAAGGGCACCTAGAGGAAGGCTGGGGGAGAACTGTTTAGAAGGGCTTGTAGTGACAGGAGGAGGGGCAGTGGTTTGAAACTGGAGCAGGATAGATTTAGTTTGGACACAAGGAGGAAGTTCTTCACAATGAGAGTGGGAAAATATTGGAAGAGGTTGCCCAGGTACGTGGGTAAGGCCCTGTCCCTGGAGACACTCAAGATGAGACTCGATGTGGCCCTGGGCAGCCTGACCTGGCTGCAGGTGTCCCTGCTCATTGCAGGGGGACTGGAGAAGATGACCTCTGAGGGCACCTTGCAAGCCACTGCAATCTGTGAATGTGTGGCACAGACTTCAGCTCACAGCTCTGCCCTGGGACACAAGAGCCTGCTGCTACTGGCAAGTGGCTCCTTCACTTACCAGCACCTACCTGGGTGAGAGCACAGCTGGAGCTGCACAGGGCACTTGGAGCACAGAGAGACAGGACAGTGAGCAAACTGTGAGCACCTCCTGTTTGACACAGCAGAGCCCAGGGGTAGCGAGCTGCCAAACCAAGAGGAAAGAGCTTCCCTGTGCCTGAACACTCCTGAGGCACTTCAGTCACACAGAGCCTCTTGTACTCTGCCCTGGGAGGGCACACCTCAAGTACTGAGTTCAGTTTTGGGCACCTCAAAACAAGAGGGATGTGGAGGTGCTGGAGCCAGTGCAGACAAGGGCAAGGAAGCTGGGGAAGGGCCTGGAGAACAAATCTGATGAGAAGAGACTGAGGGAGCTGGGGATGGTTACTGTGAGAAAGAGGAGGCTGAGGGCAGAGTTCATTGCTGTCTGCAGCTACCTGAAGGGACATTGTGGAGAGGCTGCTGCTGGGCTCTGCTCACAGGTAAATAGGGATAGAACAAGGGGGAATGGCCTCAAGCTGCCACTGGGCAGGTTTAGATTAGACATTAGGAAAATGCTTTTCACAGAAAGAGTGGTCAGGGCCTGGAATGAGCTGCCCAAGGAGGTGGTAGAGTCACCAAGCCTGGATGTGTTTAAAGGTGTTTTGGATATGCTGTTTGGGGATACAGTCCAGAGGTGAGCCTTGCAGAGCAGGAGCAGCAGTTGGACTTGGTGACGCTGAAGGTCTTTTCCAACAGGAATGTTTCCATGGAACCCTCTCCATGGCTTTAGGAACAGGTGCAACAGAGACCTGCCAGGCCAGCTCTAGCTCCCTCTGCACAGTTCCTAAGTCTGCAAAAACAAAAGTTTACAACTTTGACATTTTCATGTATTACCTCCAGGCTTGGGGGTGTTGTCTTCAGTATTACAGCTGGCAATTGTCACCAGTGGTGTGCCCCAGGGATCAGTGCTGGGCCAGATCTTGTTCAATAACTTTATTGATGATCTGGACATGGGGATTGAGTCCAGCATCAGTGAGTTTGCAGATGACACAAAGTTAGGAGCAGCTGTGGATCTGCTGGAGGGTAGGAGGCTCTGCAGAGGGACCTGGGCAGGCTG
>VWZE01021566.1:38628-50060 GCA_013396675.1 Eubucco bourcierii
TGCAGCCTGGAGAGGAGAAGGCTTCCAGGAGAGCTTGGAGTGGCCTTGCAGGATCTGAAGGGGGCTCCAGGAAGGCTGGGGAGGGACTATTGACAAGGTCTTGGAATGACAGGACAAGGGGCAATGGGTTTGAAGTGGCAGAGGGGAGATATAGACTGGATGTCAGGAGGAAGTTGTTTGCAGTGAGGGTGGTGAGACACTGGCACAGGTTGCCCAGGGAGGTTGTGGCTGCGGCCTCCCTGGAGGGGTTCAAGGCCAGGGTGGAGGAGGCTTTGAGTGACCTGTGCTAGTGGGAGGTGTCCCTGCCTATGGCAGGGGGTTGGAACTGGCTGATCCTTGAGGTCCCTTCCAACCTTCCCATTCTATGATTCTACCTCTGTAACTATTCCTGTCTGTTGTGTCTATCTCTGCTTGTACATTGTGCTGAGCTGTAAATAGAGCTTCAGTCCTTAACTTCCAGCCAGCTGAGTCTAGTCTGGGGGATTTTTTCATTGTGGGGGGGGGACAGGGAACTCCCAAACCATCACAAGACCAAAGTCTCAGTCTTAGGTTTTGGACACATTTCAACCTGACTTTTAGTCTCCTGAAACATTCTAAGCACTGCTCTCCCCCTGAGCAGGCAGCAGGTGAATCAGTGCCAGCTGCACCTGACCTCTTACCTCCAGCAGACAGAGGTGCCACATCTGGCACAAGTGGTCCCATTTATTTCCATCAGCCCAAGCCCACTTGGGGCCTGAGGAGAGCATTGGCCACTTGCTGCCCAGGCTGGTTGCTGCCTTGCACTAATGGCTCATTGCTGATCCAAATTGCTCAGTCTGCTGGCTGCACAACCAGGCCAGTAACATTTTCTAGAGGTAAGCCTCTTGGAAACCAGGAGGAAGAGAGCCACAGAACGGGCCAAGTTACCCACAGCTGCAGCAGGGTTGTCCTGCCAGGAAGCCCATTGCCAGCAATGAAACCCACAAAAAAGGGAACCCAATTCCAGATGTTTAACTGGCAGCAATTTAACGTTGTTCATCTTGGGTTTCTCAAACAGCTTCAAGCATTCTCCCAGGGCAGACACCACACCAGGGCCAGGTCTACAGGTAAGACTATGAAGGTAACATGAGCCCAGCACAGGCCTTGCTTTCTGTAGCACCATTGCAGCTCACACTGCACCAGCACCACTGCACCTGGCTGAGGTGCAGGGAACTGCTGCTGCTAGTGCCAGCTTCTGCAAGAGGGACACTGAGAAAGTCAAAACAGGCCTGGAACTCTGCGCAGCAGAGGAGGCTTCATAAAACAAAAAGGGAGCTCATACCACTCAAAACTCTTCAGGGTCAGCACTGGCAGTTTATCCAGCCCCTGTTCACCCTGTGTTTGTACCACTTCTCATCCCAGATCACAGAGTCCTTCCCCACCTCCTGCTTTCAGTTTAAAATGGTACCAGCACCTCTTGCCTGGAGCAGCTAACAGCCACCACCAGGGCAGGATCTTAAGCGCTGGTTTGGGCTTTGTTTCCCCTCATTGCCAGCCTCCACTCTGAAGTGGCTGTTGGCAGTTTTGAGAAAGGCAGGCCAAGAGACTCTGGACAGTAAGTGATGCCATGGCTGCTTTTACACCACTGCCTCCTGCCCAGCCTGCTTTTGGAAACCTGACCTGTGACTGCCAGGGACACTGCTCCTGGCTGCAGCACCCCAAGCCTGCAGCTCTGTGCTCCTAGAGGCCCAGCGGTCCCCAAACAAAGGAAATAAACTTCTGGTTTGTTTCAAACGTGCCACACAATTCCCCTGTGGCTGGAAAGCTTTGCATTACTTCGGGCAGAAATCCAGCAGTTTGGCTCCAAGGATCCTTTCAATGCTTCTTAACAACATTAACAACCCTCCCAGTGGGAGAGAGGGAGGACAGTGAGCATCTTCCAAGTCTCTCAGGGCTTTCAAACTAAGTGGCAACTGGAGTAAATTAGTGCAATAAGCTTCTTGTGACAAAGGACTGTCCAAAGAACAATCCAGAATAAGGAACAGACAGCAACAGAAATCAGCAGGTTCTGGATATCCTAATCCCACCCAAGAGTAACTGTCAAAGGTCCCAGAAACCTGTTCTGCATTTGCAGGCTGAACTCAGCACAGAAAGTAGAGAGGCAAATGTCTGAGCTGCAAAGTCCACACACCACACACGGCCTGGAGGAGCTGCTTCCATCCCACCTCACACAAATCTGCCTCCACCTCCCCAGGCCCAGGTCTGCTCTGCCTGCCAGCAGCTGAGCACTCCTCACAGATCAGCATGTCCTGCTTTGAAGCTGTACTCTTGGTGATGCCATTGCTCCATACAGCTACACAGCAATGTGGACATGGGCACCCAGGGTGTGGACTTGGGAGCAAGGAGGATCTGTTGTCAGCACTCTTGCCTGCTGTATGCAGAGAGCTCCACAGAGCCACTTCTGCAGTGCCATGCCAAGCCACCTGAGCAGACAGTGACAGCTGCTTCGTTTGCTTTGTCAGCTCCTTGTCACCTCAGCTTCTGCTGACTCCATCATACAGCATCACAAAATCAGTCAGGGCTGCAAGGGACCACAGGGATCAGCCCAGATCAGATCCCAACCCCCTGCCATGCCCAGGGACACCTCACACTAGATCAGGCTGCCCACAGCCTCATCCAGCCTGGCCTTGAATGCCTCCAGGGATGAGGCTTCCACCACCTCCCTGGGCAATCCCTGCCAGGCTCTCACCACCCTCATGCTGAACAACTTCTTCCTAACATCCAGGTTGACTCTCCCCATTTCCAGCTTGGTTCCATTCCCCCCAGTCCTATCACTCCCTGACAGCCTAAAAAGTCCCTCCCCAGCTTTCTTGTAGCCCCCTCAGACACTGCAAGGCCACAAGAAGGTCACCTGGGAGCCTTCTCCTCTGCAGACTGCACAGCCCCAACTGCCTCAGTCTATCCTCACAGCAGAGCAGTTCCAGTCCTCTGAGCATCCTTGTGACCCTTCTCTGGACACTGTCTACTGAAGAGGATCAAAGAGAGGCCCAAACCATGTGACTGATCAGTCTCTCTTCTTCCAGCATTGATTTCCTTCACTGAAAGGAGAGCCAGGGAGACACCAGGGAAGTCTTCAACAGCTTAAGCCTACCCATCTGCACTGTTTCTAAGGCACAGCAGCCTCTATTCAAAAAGCTATCTTGCCCTGAAGACATAACAGGAGTTTATTAGCTCTATGTTTTACATTCCTGTATGAAGGGGACAAAAGAAATTACTTTGGAGGGTCTCAGCTATTCCTTTTCCTCCCAAGAGCATCCACTCTGTGACACCCACGTCCAAGGACCAAGTGAGGAGTCTGCTGTGCAGTGGGAAAGGCTAAAAGGCTCCCAAGGCAGATGGCAGCTGCCCAAAGTGATGTCAAAAGTTTCCAAGATGTGTCTCTACAACAGAGAAGTCATCAGTGAGGCAGTTTCTTCTGGGTTCCTCCTCATCCTGCCCCTTAACTTCCTGCAAAGGCCAATCTCTGTCGAGAGCTTGAACACCCAGCTGGGAAGCATGATGAGATGTACACCCACAAGGCACCAGGCTTCAGGGCAGCCAGGCCTCCAGTCACCACCTTGCTGCAATGTTCTTAGCTCCAGCTTCCTTACAACAGCACCAGACACTGGAATGTTGGATCAGGGTAGCTAAAGTCCAGAAAAACATTGGTAAGAAAGCCAAACTAATTTCTACAGTTGGCATTCAGCCACTAGCCAAAAAAGATACTTCAGCTTCTAAAAGTCTTCTTTATTTCAAAAGACCTATTTCATTTCCCTCAAATATTTTTCTAATGTGCAAGAGAGGCCCAAAGTGGCCTGTGTGGGAGCTTCCAACAGATATGAACAGATTCAGACCTGGAAGGGACAAAGTTGGATTGCTTGAGGGAAGCTGCCCCAAGGGGAAAGATTTTCCCTGCGCTGACAGCTACAGCACAGGACATTTCTGCAGCCACAGGATCAAACATGCAGTTCTGAACCAGGATGCCACAGGCAGCACCAAGGAGAATAAATGCATGCTACAATTCATTCCATTTATGGCCTCTTTTTTCTGTTCCAACCTCTGAGTTAATAAAATGAGTGAAATGGGAAAAACAAGTTCAGATGTTTTCCCCTTTTGCTCCTGTTTCTTATGAAATCCAGTGTCAGCTGCTTCCAACTCAAGAACAGACTCCTCAGCTAGGAAGCCTACAGACAACACCACTCAAGGAAAAAAAAATGCAGATTTCAAGAGCTCCTTCAGGCTAGCCTAGCAATGATTACATTAGCAGAGTGATACAAATGTGTTCAGATGGTAATTATACATTAACTCATCATTAGGCCTTTACAGACATCCTTATCTCAAATAAGCAGCAGGCTTCAGCATTCAATCTTAACTAAGCAGCTTGCTTTGCAGCTTTCTTCTACATTTTCCCAAGCAACCCTGCACAACCAACAGCTTTTGGAAGCAGATACACTGAAAGTGCATCACTGCTCTAAACACAGCAATCTGTAACCCATGGACTGGGCTGACGGTGCCAGCGTGGGAGATGCTCCTCAAATGAAAGTGTTAGCACCAAGGGGGACATTGTCCTGCATTTTAAAGTCAGAAATACCTGGCACAGAAAGTCAGAAGTAAAAATCCTGCTTCTCCCAGGAAAGAGCCTTCACCCTCAGCAGCAGCCTAGGGATGCATTCAGCACAGTCTTTCTGCAGCGAGACGAAACTCAGAAGCTGACTTAGAACGAGGGGCAGGGGGAAGGTGGTTGGCAAGAGTGCAGAGAAGACCTAAAACCAGACTTGACTGCTTCCCAATGTATACACTTTAGTGACCACCCCTCCCCCTCCCAACATTATTGACATAGAAGCAAACCAGTGGGCAGAGAGAAGGGCTGCAAACACACCCAGGAGAAGGACCACCACTGTCTAGTGCCTTGCTCAGCAAAAGCAAGAAGTGAGGAGTGTAAAGGAGGAAGAGCAAGCTCTGAGGCACACAGTTAAGGTTTCCCACCACAGACAGGGTTTGAATCCATTTCACCAGAGAGATTTCTACTTGGTTAAAAAAAAAATACACCTTTCATCCAATGCATTTAAAGCAACCACCACAATACTGGCAGAGTGTGGAGGTCGCACTGACAGCCTTCCTCATCTCCAGGGGTGTTACTGAGACACACTGCAAAGTGAACAAGCAGAGGTGACTCTGTGCCAGCCACCCCTTTGGGAAGTTCTGCTTTCATGTGCTACTACCACAGAGCAGAACCCAGCATCTTCTGCTCCACAGGGTGATTCACAAACAAGCTGCCCCCTCACCCCTCCTGCTGAAGGCAGAGCTTTAAAGGCACGAGAGCTCTGCACACCGAGCCTGCTCAGCAATCAAGGTGCTGACTTGTCTCAAGGGGCTCAAGTGGGTAGCTGCTATGGCAAAACAAGCTGCTGAAGCACAGGACTCCACTCACCTTTCCTTCCTGAATTACCCTGGCTTGATGGTTTATCAGTTACAGAACCTAAAGAGGAAAAGAAAGATACATTTAGTGAGATGCTGCAGGATCACCCAGAACACATCAAGTCACACTGATACAGGCAATATCTCAGGTGCCTTTACCTGCCAGCACCTCAGCTGCTGCACCTGTCAATAGCTTAGGATTCAGAGAGCATGTGGCTTCCAACTGGGACACCATGAGGAAGATTTAGTCATTAAGATGTTAAATCAGAAAGAAGGCAAACAAGAAATCTTCAGTAGCTGGACCCAGTGATTTGGAAGAACTCAGCAGTGTGCTAGTGAGGAGCCCAAAATAAACCCAGAGCCAAGGAAAGATCAATAAGAGTCACTTCTTTCATCTGCAAGTGTCAGCAGGAACAGACCCCAGGCAGGTGGGGAACGCCCAGGCAGCCTTCTAAAGGAAAGGAACTAAGTGGCACAGCAGATTTCAGCCCCTGAGCATGCTTCTGTATTCCCTTTAACTTGTCTATGTCTGTAACTATTCCTGTCTGTTGTGTATGTCTCTGCCTGTCCATTGTGCTGAGCTGTAAACAGAGCTTCAGGCCTTAACCTCCAGCTGGCTGAGTCTAGTCTGGGGGATTTTACAAAGTGTGGGGGCAGGTAAGTCAACAAGTACCAGTTCAACTGAAGGCAAAATGTCTCCTTGGCCACTAAGCACAGCTTGAGAATGACCTCTTTCAAGTACAGTTTGTGGAAAAACATTGTCCCACCTATCATGGTGGAGACAGCAATGCTGCAACTCTTGCCTTGGCTACCACTGGCTACTGCCTTAGTGCTTCACCTCAGTGAGCCTCGCAGGAGCGTCTGTACCCACCCTGCAGGGTGGACACGGCACAGTCAGCAGCTGTCAGTGAGTGCCCAGGGAGCTACAAGCAGAACTGCCATGGCTCAGCTGAGTGAACTGGCCAGCTCACCTGGCAGCATTCCACTCTCTCAAGAGGATGCTTTCTCCCCACCTGACTTTGGTTACCAGGTTAGCATTTGGTGAAGCCACTGCCACCGTACCTGAGCACACAGGAGTTTTGTTCTGCACCGAAGAGCCGCTGATGGGCTTGCCATCAGGTGTCACACACCAGCAGTATCCAGTGTAGGTATGGCACTGCACCTGGGGAACAAAACAGAGAGCAGGCATTTCATTCCTCACTGCACCCACCACCTGCACTGCAACCCAGCACTTCAGTGGCAATGCCAAGCCGAGCACAGCACAAACACATGCCTTGCGGTGAGGAGGCCACGCAGAAGAGCAGTTTTGACACTGCTGTCTTATTCTCCCCTAAGAAAGGTTTCTCTTCCCCAAGAAAGGTTACTTCTGTTCTCTCAGCTGCAAGGCAGGAGGCAAAAGAAGTCAGCTGAGAACACTTCAGTCTGGGGACGCAGCAGTTGTGCCTCAGCTCATTTGGCCCTCTGTTAAATCCCATTTGTTATTTACCATTTGTGTCCCACTGCATCCCCCCTGGGCTGGGGGGAGGCCACCCCGGCCCAGCTCCACAGATGATGCTTGGGAACAACATCTGTAGGCATTTTGAGAGCAGTCTGTTCAGTAAACAGGGCTAGAAAAAGGCAACCCTGACTTAGGCTAAGGAGCCTTCTCCAGGCAGATGTAAGCTCTCTCCTGTTGCTATGGCAACCCAAGCAGCAGGAGCAGGATGCAATATGCATGCTCTGCTCTGCACCTTCACAAGGACTTCGGAGCATCTGATGAAGGCTCTAAGGAGTCACAAGGTACACAGTGGAAGATTCATCACAGAATCACAGCACTAATCAGGTTGGGAAACACCTTTGAGATCATCCAGTCCAACCTAGCACCTAAACCTTCTCATTAACTACCCCATGGCACTGAGTGCCTCATGCAGCCTCCTCTGAAACACCTCCAGGCATGGGCACTCCACCACCTCCCTGGGCAGCCCATTCCAATGCCAATCACTCTCTCTGCCAACAACTTCCTCCTAACATCCAGCCTGAACCTGCCCTGGCACAGCTTGAGGCTGTGTCCTCTTGTTCTGTCCCTGGGTGCCTGGCAGCAGAGCCCAACCCCAGCTGGCTCCAACCTCCCTTCAGGGAGCTGCAGAGAGCAAAGAGCTCTGCCCTGAGCCTCCTCTTCTGCAGGCTGCACACCCCCAGCTCCCTCAGCCTCTCCTCACAGGGTTGTGCTCCAGGCCCCTCCCCAGCCTTGCTGCCCTTCTCTGGACACCTTCCAGCACCTCAACATCTCTCTTGACTTGAGGGGCCCAGAACAGGACACAGCACTCAAGGTGTGGCCTGAGCAGTGCTGAGCACAGGGGCACAAGAACCTCCCTGCTCCTGCTGGCCACACTGCTCCTGAGCCAGGCCAGGATGCCATTGGCTCTGCTGCCCACCTGGGCACACTGCTGCCTCATATCCAGCTCCTCTCTCCCAGCACCCCCAGGTCCCTCTCTGCCTGGCTGCTCTCCAGCCACTCTGTGCCCAGCCTGGAGCACTGCTTGGGGCTGTTGTGGCCAAAGTGCACAACCCAGCACTTGGACTTGTTAAGTCTCATGCTGTTGGACTCAGATCATCCATCTTCACCTTAAAGCTCTGCTAATGAACTGTAGTCCAGTTCCATCCTCCACCACAGAAGGACACCAGAATCACTGGGTTAGATGTGCACCTCCTAAGTGAGAGCAGAAAAACCCCAATCTAGCAGACTGCTCTTGGTAACATCCACAGAGACCCTAGTTCAGTGGCACTGTAGTTTCATCCACCTTAATAAATCTAACTACAGCCTTTGGCTCTGCTTTTAAAGTGGTCAGCGTTTGGATGACATTCAGGAAGCCTTTGACTTCCCTCCAGACAACAGCAAATGTTTATCATACAAGCATCTGCATAAATACCAACAAGTTCCAAAATCCTTTTTCTAGCAACACTACTGTAGGATGGGGCTGGAATGCACAGCAGTGCTGCCAGCATCTTGAAAGGGCACAGAAATGTCTCCATTACCACCAGCTCCTTCAGTGCATTTCTAAAAAGGCAAAGCAAACACAAAGGGAGATCGCTTCAGACACTGCCTTCTCACTCTCCTTCTAAATGAACTGTGGTCTGCCTTTTCTTCTTCCCACACAAACTCACTGAAGCCCACTTCCCACCAAGAAGAGTGATGGGGTGTTTGTAGCACTGCCCTCATTAGGGATCCCTCAGAGCTCAGCCCAGCGCTTGCCCCTCGCTGACAGCTGGCTTCCATTCCCTAAGGTACAGAGTTTGCTCAGAGACTTAACCACAGTGCTTTTAAAGGGCCTTGGGTATCATATAAAACATGATCTAAGAGCAGCTATAACGTGGCACCACATGTTTATCTTGGGGTTTCCTGAAGTGCAAATCAATCATTTTGCCTCAAGCAAGTTTACTTCCAGCAGCCAAAAATCAACAATGGTCTCAGGTGCCTGTGCTGCTCCAGTCGCTGTCACCTGCACACTTCCCTTTTTATTCTCTCCCTACCTCACTAAATCGATGGTGAATTGCTCAAAAGCACTGTGAATATCATGAGACAATGACCTGAATGGTTCCTTTTGCTCAGTCTAATCATTCCAAACCAGTGTGATGGAACTGCTTGGGCCTGTGTGTGTAGTGTTTGCCTTTGCTGCTCACACATACACATTGCTGCACTCCCAACTAGCAGCTACCTGCACATCTGGGCACGGGTTGTAAAAACCTTACACACAGATAAAGCCAAATTTCAGGATAGGGTCTTGAGTCTGTAGGGCAAGACCACTCTGTGTTACCTCACAGAAAGAAATCCACTGTACACAGTATTTAAAAAACTCCAAGTGATAGTGGTTTGATAGTCCTTTAGCCAAGCCAGCAGAAAATAAAGTGCATGTAGACAGATCTACAACAGGTGCATCAGCCAAGAGCACGACCAGGGCCACTCATCCCAGTGGAGAGCTACCAACTACATGCACTCATCTATGCAAGCCAAGCAGATCAGAATCATAGAATCACAGAATGGTAAGGTTGGAAGG
This sequence comes from Eubucco bourcierii, assembly GCA_013396675.1. Classification (NCBI taxonomy): domain Eukaryota; kingdom Metazoa; phylum Chordata; class Aves; order Piciformes; family Ramphastidae; genus Eubucco; species Eubucco bourcierii. The sequence continues at coordinate 48,078 of VWZE01021566.1, forward strand.
GACCTCAAAAATCATCCAGTTCCAACCCCCTGCCATAGACAGGGACACCTCCCACTAGTACAGGTCACTCAAGGCCTCATCCAACCTGGCCTTGAACACCTCCAGAGAGGGAGCAGCCACAACCTCCCTGGGCAACCTGTGCCAGTGTCTCACCACCCTCACTGCAAACAACTTCCTCCTGACATCCACTTTCAATCTCCCCTCTGACACTTCAAACCCATTCCCCTTGTCCTGGCATTCCCAGACCTTGTCAATAGTCCCTCCCCAGCCTTTCTGCAGCCCCCTTCAGATCCTGCAAGGCCACTCCAAGCTCTCCTGGAAGCCTTCTCCTCTCCAGGCTGCAGAGCCCCAACTCTCTCAGCCTGTCCTCACAGCAGAGCTGCTCCAGCCCTCTCAGCATCTTGGTGGCCTCCACCGCACTGGCTCCAACACTTCCATGTCCTTCCTGTGCTGGGGGCTCCAGATCTGCACACAGGACTGCAGGTGGGGTCTGAGGAGAGCAGAGCCAAGGGGCACAATCCCCTCCCTTGCCCTGCTGCCCACACTGCTCTTGCTGCAGCCCAGCACACAGTTGCTGTCTGGGCTGCACTCACACTGCAGCCTCAGGTTGAGCTTTTCCTCACCCCAGACCCCCAGGGCCTGTTCCTCAGGGCTGCTCTCAGCCATTCCCCACCCAGCCTGGAGCTGTGCTTGGGATTGTGCCTACCCAGGTGCAGGACATTCACAAAAGCAAAGCAATTCTGTAAGTTACTAAGCTAAGGAGTGGTGGCCTCCTTGGACTTGTATCCTAGGAGATCTTTTCTTCTCCATGCCCACATTCTAAAGGTGAGATAACTACTCAGCCAGAAACCTCAAAAATCCCTACAGCTGGCTTTCCTGAAGGTCTTTGTGTTGAGAAATGCTGCCTTGCACCATGGCACCTGAGTAGCTCTCAGCATATTTAGGTATCCTAACAGGAGCCTACAGCTTGGAATGTGTAGCTGAGAGGATGAGAAAACAAACAAACAAAAAAATCAAACCAAACAAACCAAAATCCAAATGAAACAAACAAAGCCCAAACAAACAAACCCAAAACACACACCCACCCAAACTGCCACAGTTATCAGTCACATCCCACTGGCCTGGCATTCAAAAGCAGCTGAGGCAGTGAGCTGATGTGCTGCCCCTTCTAATGGCTGTGTGCAAACAACCTCTGTCAAGTATCAGCTAGTCCAGGGCACCTCTAGTGAGGCATCTCAACAAGTTGGGGTCTTACTTTACATTTGTCCAGTGAGCCAGTGACCTGAAATTCAGATCCCATTCAGGTCCCACTTAACTCATCTACCTGAAATTCAGATCCCATTCAGGTCCCACTTCACCCATCTACCTGAAATTCAGATCCCATTCAGGTCCCACTTCACCCATCTACCTGAAATTCAGATCCCATTCAGGTCCCACTTAACCCATCTACCTGAAATTCAACCTCATTCTAATCCTCCTCCTACAGCAGCAAGAGTTTTAAACATTGTTATCATCAGTGTGTACTGTTCTGTGTGCAGTTCTGGAGCCCCCAGCACAGGAAGGACATGGAACTGTTTGAGCCAGTCCAGAGGAGGCCACAAAGATGCTGAGAGGGCTTCAAGTTTGCAGTTGGTACCAAGCTGTGTGGCACAGTCGCTTGCTAGAGGGCAGGGATCCATCCAGAGGGACCTGCACAGGCTGCAGAGCTGTGCCCAGGCCAACCTCAGGACATTCAACAAGGCCAAGTGGAAGGTCCTGCACCTGGGTAGGCACAATCCCAAGCACAGCTCCAGGATGGGTGGGGAATGGCTGAGAGCAGCCCTGAGGAACAGGCCCTGGGGGTCTGGGGTGATGAAAAGCTCCACATGAGGCTGCAGTGTGAGTGCAGCCCAGACAGCAACTGTGTGCTGGGCTGCAGCAAGAGCAGTGTGGGCAGCAGGGCAAGGGAGGGGATTGTGCCCCTTGGCTCTGCTCTCCTCAGAC
>VWZE01021566.1:51174-63343 GCA_013396675.1 Eubucco bourcierii
AGTCCTGTGTGCAGTTCTGGAGCCCCCAGCACAGGAAGGACATGGAAGTGTTGGAGTGGGACCAGAGTAGGCAACCAAGATGCTGAGAGGGCTGGAGCAGCTCTGCTGTGAGGACAGGCTGAGAGAGTTGGGGCTCTGCAGCCTGGAGAAGAGAAGGCTTCCAGGAGACCTTGGAGTGGCCTTGCAGGATCTGAAGGGGGCTCCAGGAAGGCTGGGGAGGGACTATTGACAAGGTATTGACAAGGTCTGGGAATGACAGGACAAGGGGAATGGGTTTGAAGTGGCAGAGGGGAGACTGAAAGTGGATGTCAGGGGGAAGTTGTTTGCAGTGAGGGTGGTGAGACACTGGCACAGGTTGCCCAGGGAGGTTGTGGAGCACAGAATCACTCAAGGTCATCTTTGATCATGTTGGGTGATTCTATGCTCCACAACCTCCCTGGAGGTGTTCAAGGCCAGGTTGGATGAGGCCTTGAGTGACCTGTGCTAGTGGGAGGTGTCCATGCCTATGGTAGGGGGTTGGAACTGGATGATCCTTGAGGTCCCTTCCAACCTTACCCATTCTATGATTCTATATTGCCATGAGCTAGGTAAAGAGAGCTCTCCTTACAGAAGTAATGTTCCTGCCAGAGTGAAATATACAGAAGTAGCCACTGCTCTGCAATTGTAGACCTCCTCCCATTTACAGTGGGCCCATCACATCTGCAGTGCCACCTCCCCTTCTAGGCTGCAAACCCATGACATTTTTAGATGTGGAAGCAGTGCTAAAAAGGGACTTGATTAGGGTCTTTGCAATACACAGCTCCCAGAACAAAAGGGAAGCAGCACACATGGTGCAACACTTGAACCAGTGAACTGGGGACAGGTGCCTGCTCCTCTTCAAGCAGTACACAAACCCCATTCTAAGTAGGGACTAAGCAAACTGGCATCCCAGTGACAGAATCCATGGCAACACTTCTGTTTGATCTCCATTTCACAGACAATTATGAATAGCAGAATGTTGGGAGCTGGAAGAGACCTCCAACACATAGGGTTTAAATGTCAGCTATGTCTTTGCCTTCAGGATCTCCTTTCACCCTTGTTACCATATCTAACAGTTTGGGTCTCAGAGTGAGTTGCCCTGCAGGGAAGGAAGAGGAGATGCAGTGAGCCTGGTGCCCCCTGTGCAGGCACTGCCCCACACGTCACATGGAGTGGGCACAGCACAGCACTTCTCTCACCGCCCCACAAGCCCAGGCACCTTGCTGTGCATCCAGCCCCAACTTCAGTTCTGTACTTCCTGCAATTCCAGGAGCTGGAAAGGGTAGACTTGAGTAGCTCCCAGGCAAACAGCCAGAGTTGTGCTTTCAGTCTTTACCCACAGTGACTGCAGTTCAGTTTCTGATCAAGTGGACGATGAGAAACCACAAAAGCAGCAGTTCCATCTGGTTACAGCCAAACAGGTTCTACAAAGTTACCACTACTAAACAGCTCCCAAACCTGCACTGCTCCTGTGTATTGCTCCTGCAAAACTTTCCAAAATTTCCAACAGCTAATTGCACACAGCCCTAGAGCTTTGAAATCTGATGGCAAGGATGGTGTGGGCCTGAATACCTACTGTGTGGGCACCTACAACAGAGGTTCAAGTCAAGATCTGAAAGCAAACCATCCAGTTCTTCAATGATGCAACAATTAAGGCAGTTGGTTTTCTAAATGCAGGCTTGCATCTTTGTTTGCCCTCTGAAGTAAAGGTAGAACTTTACTTCTACCCAAGATATTCTCCCAATAACAGATACATAGAAGAGGGAAGTTACTGAAAGTCTTCTGATGCCAACTCTCCATGCAGTGTATGCATCTGCTTAGATGCTTGCTAGGATGGGGACTCGGGCTTGAGGAGCACGGTGGGTAGCTCACCCAGAACACTGCAGATATGCTGCTTCTCTTCTGGACTTCAACTGAGATTTTGAAAGGAGCAACTCTGAGTACTGAACCAGAATAAATAACAGTTCAGAGCTGACTTCAGCAAGGCCTCACAGACTTTAAGAGTTGGCCTACAGCTTCTTTGCAGAATAGAACCCAGGGATGCCAATTCTCTGCATGAAAGATGCAGCATCCAAACCATCTCCACCAGATGAGATCTATTTACAAGCTGCTGGAAGCAAAAACTGTTTAATCTGTTCACTAAAACATTCATTTTTACAAATCCTTTTTTAAAAAGTCAAACCTTAATTAATTTGGAAGGGAAGCCAAAGGAAATGTTTGTTTCAGGATGAAACCAGGTAGATTCCTCTGCTGTTTTTTATTCACACCTTATGCAGGGACAATTACCTGCAGTGCTACCATAGAAATGATGAAGTTGGTTCCTGAGGTATGTGGAACATGGGGTATTTTTATGATCCAAGGAATGATATAGACCCAGTTAACTCCAGCTACAAAGGGATCAGAGCCTTCACCATGCCAGGTAAAACAGAGATAGGGCTGAAAAGAGGAAGAATGTGAACTATGGCTCGGTTGCCAGCTGCAAACACCACCTCTGAAGCAGCTTCATGCTAACCTTCCACCCACAATGCACAGTGGCCAGGGAACGTGCAGGAAAGAGGCCCAGCAACTGATCTGCAATTCAGGCACTGGCACCAACCTTTCAAACAGACCTGGCTGAAACAAAGCTTCATCCACTGCACTCTCAGCCCAGCTCGGCAGGATAAAAGTTCCAACTGCACCCCTTCCTTCGCTCTGCAGGATGTTGATGGAGGGGTGGCAGAGAGACCAGAAAGTCAACCTTCCCCTGCCCTTTGTCCTTGAGCTCTAAGGCTGACCAGGGAACACTGAGCTCACCCACTCTGCTGGGCTTTAGAAGCATTCCCCTCTGCTGCCAACCCAACCCCAACAGCTCTAGCCAGAATCAGATCTCAACAACTGAGTGCAGTCAGAGTGCAAGAAACTGCAGCCACCTTCTCTCTTGCGCTCACCTCCCCAGGATGGTCCACACACATTTCGTGCTGCTCCAAAGTATGCAGAGCTGGCAGGGCAGATAAAACATCTCCCACCTCACCATTAACAAACCAAACAAACACTCCTACACACCAGGTAAAGGGAGGGTAAGGCTGATGGGGGAATAAAAATTTTTGGTGGGTTATCACAAAAAAGAAATCTTTCCTTTCTTCTTCCCCCAGGCACCACTAAGTGTTTGAACCAACCCCAAAGCTTTCTGCCTCATCTTTTTGAAGCCAATATTGATTATATTTTGGATTTTTTTTTTCCCTTCAGAAGGTTTTGCAAACAGTAGCTAATGAATCTTCACATTTCTCTGAGGCACGAGACTTGCAGAGCAGCACTAGGTACAGGAAAGCTAAGGCAATAAACTTGGTGCAATTTACCTGCGGTCACAGAGAGGTCATCAGAGTTGCAGGAGTTTGGCTTTTGAGATGCATGCCAAAGTAGGCAGAGAGCAGAACTCTCCTACTTGTGAGAGATCTGCAGCTGAGCCATTTTCAACACCCAGTTCAGTCTGTGTGGAAAAGACTACTCAGTGTGCTAGTGGTAACAGAACCAAGCACCGCTCTTTGTTTCTGCCTTGCCTTTGCAAACCACTCCTCCCAAAGCCCAGCTTCACAAGGGCTTCAATCCTGCAGCAACAATCTCAACTTCTCAGCAATTCCACAGCAGCTCTTCCACCCCAGCTGTCTCCAAGGGGTGCCCAGCAACCAGGACTGACTACTATCTTCTCACAGATCCTTAAGGCAAACAAACCAGAGGCCTCCTCTGCTACCTGTGCCTAAGATAACTGCTTCTCAAGAGAAGCTGCACTGCAAAACAGCCCCAGCACATCATTTGCTTCCAGAAAGTGAACACTGAAGAACCAAAGCAGCCCCATTACCTCTCTGCCAGACCCCCAAACTAAACCAGGGCATCAAATAGGGTGGAGAAGTCTGCCCCAGGCGGGCTACGCGAGGCCCCGCGCCGGCTAAGCGAGGGCCCCGGGCGGGCTAAGCGAGGGCCCCGGGCGGGCTAAGCGAGGGCCCCGGGCGGGCTAAGCGAGGGCCCCGGGCGGGCTAAGCGAGGCCCTGGGCCGGCTAAGCGAGGGCCCGGGTGGGCTAAGCGAGGCCCTGGGCCGGCTAAGCGAGGGCCCCGGGTGGGCTAAGCGAGGGCCCCGGGCGGGCTAAGCGAGGGCCCCGGGCGGGCTAAGCGAGGCCCCCGGGCGGGCTAAGCGAGGCCCTGGGCCGGCTAAGCGAGGGCCCGGGTGGGCTAAGCGAGGCCCTGGGCCGGCTAAGCGAGGGCCCCGGGTGGGCTAAGCGAGGGCCCCGGGCGGGCTAAGCGAGGGCCCCGGGCGGGCTAAGCGAGGGGCCCGCGCCGGCTAAGCGAGGTTTTGAGTAAGCAGCAGAGTGTGCACCTATGCTGCTGTTGCCACTTGGCCCAGCCCTTAGCAGTGAGGCTCCTGCAGCCACCGGGATCCCAGGTGAAGGAAGCCAAAAGAGGCTTTACCTGTGTGAAGGATCCATCCTCATTGCATTCTGGGATGAAGACTGCTTCCTGGGGTTTCTTCGCCTGCTCCAGCGCTTGAGCTCTCTCCAGTCGACACTTGCTTTGGCCAGCATCTACAGAGGGGAAAGCACAACCCACTGAGCTGGCACACACCACTTGGCCTCTTCGAAAGCCACCAGATGTACCATGCAGCTGCTGGGGCGGGGGAACCCAAACAAGTACAAAGGCATTGAGGACCCTTACCTGCACATTAATGAGGCAGCTGCAGAGTGGGCACATCCCAAAACTATGAGCCCGGACAGACATACTGTGAGCCAGTTAAGAGCTGCCTAATTCCCTAGGCAGCCCTTTTCACGGTTATCCAAGGGCTCTGAAAGCTTTTTCCAAGCAATGCTGGAGTCCACCCAGGGAAAGCATGGCTTTCATGGTAACCAGATGGCTGCACCAAGGGCAGATCAGGCCTGGTGAATTTGGTGGCTTTATGATGAAGTCACAGCCACAGTGCACAAGGGAAGGGCAACTGATGGCATCTACCTGGACCCGAGTAAGGCATCTGGCTCTGTCCTACATGGCATCCTGGGCACCAAACTGGAAAAACATGGACTGGATGGGTGGAGCACTGCTGGGTAAGGAATTGGCTGGATGGTCGCACCCAGAGAGTGGTGATCAAGGGCACAATGTCCACCTGGAGACCAGTGACAAGTGGTGTCCCTCAGGGGTCAGTGCTGGCACCAGTGCAGTTCTGGAGCCCCCAGCATAGGAAGGATCTGGAAGTGCTGGAGCCAGTCCAGAGGAGGCCACCAAGATGCTGAGAGGGCTGCAGCAGCTCTGCTGTGAGGACAGGCTGAGAGAGTTGGGGCTCTGCAGCCTGGAGAAGAGAAGGCTTCCAGGAGACCTTGGAGTGGTCTTCCAGGATCTGAAGGGGCCTACAGGAAGGTTGGGGAGGGACTATTGACAAGGGCTTGCAATGAGACACTGGCACAGGTTGCCCAGGGAGGTTGTGGCTGCTCACTCCCTGGAGGTGTTCAAGGCCAGGTTGGATAAGGTCTTGAGTGACCTGTACTAGTGGGAGGGGTCCCTGTCTATGGCAGGGAGTTGGAACTGGATGATCTTTGAGGTCTCTTCCAACCTTCCCATTCTATGATGCTAAAGACTATCCAGGAGGTAACTGTGTTGACATTAACAGCCTGAGCATAAGCCAAGTGGTTTGAGCCCAGAAATGAGCAGTGTGGAAGGGATGGCCCCAGTAAAGCTTGCTCTCTCAGCAGCTCTCCCAGCATGATACCCTCCCCAGCCACCCATCTGAGCTTCCTCCTCTGTGTGTTTCAGAGAAGGCAGATACCTGCCTGTGCTCTCCTCAAGCCCTGCTGCTGCACCCAGCCCAAGTGCTTCCAGCCAGGTCTCCGATCAGTTATTCAACTCAGCTGCAAATAGAACACATTGCAAGCAGAGCTGGAAAGGGTTAAGATCTCAGCTCCAGCCTTATTTCAGATGATGGCAGCATGACCTTCCAGCTCACTGCTAGAGACTGCAGATCTCTAAAAGCCTAACATCCATGACTGATGGGTCAAAGAGGAGAGTCCTGCCCTGTAGAGATACAGATTGCCTGGGTGTTTATATCTAAAGCTGAGATGTCTGACAGCACTGCTCTTCAGTCTATAAAGAGAAGCAAGCCAGCAAACATCTGTGTCCATGGGAGTTTGGCACCTCCTTCATTTTCCCACCATTCCAGTACAGAAGCTACAACCTATGATCAGCAGAATCTTTCAGCACAGAGTGATCAAGGTTGAATCTTCATTTCTGCAGGCACAGCAAAATCACACTGGTTAACAACAAGCCCCACTGGCTCCCTGAAGATCCCACAGATCACATGGATTTCAGCAACAGAAGCACTACGATCAGCAGTGCCCTAGCAAGCCAGCCTGGGTTCTCAGACCAGCTGCACTCATGTTGCATGCCAAACCAGGCCACTTCCATCTAGGCACACCCCAATGGGGAAACAGTCACAAAGGTGGAAGAGATTTGATAAAGACCTAGAGCAAAACTTGCCAACTGAGTACTCTCCTGTCCAGTCTGCCAGCACAGCTTCACATTACTTCCCATGAAGGATTTCTAAAGCTCTGCAAAACAAACTTTTCTTTTTGGAGAAAGCCATCCTTTATAGCAAGAGCATCCAGCACAGATGTCTGTAGCTCAGACACTGAGTCACAAAGCAGGAAGGCTCATATCAGCTCTGTCACTGCCCCTCTGAGTGTCTCCAAGCTGGTCACCTTGCCTCCTTTTGACCTTGTGTCCCTTCTGGTCCTGTGTCACTCTCATCTTTAGACTGCAATTTGTTTGTGGGGTATCATAGAATCACAGAATGCTAAGGTTGGAAGGGGCCTCAAGGATCATCTAGTTCCAACCCCCTGCCATAGGCAGGGACACCTCCCACTAGTATCTGCATAATCAATGCTCTTGGCACAAGGAGCTTTGATCTCAGGTGGACCTATTGTGAGTTTGTATAAAGAGTAAGAGTTACTTAGAGGATGAAAAGGCTTTCTTGAACAAAGCTTACACTGAACTGAGAGAAGCAGGCAGTGAGGCTTTGTTTTGGTTGGTTTGGGTTTTTTTCCCCTGAGTACCCTCTACACAACCTTTAAGCTGGCATTTCCATCCTAACCCTTGCTTGCCCAAGTGACCAGATGATCAGGCCTCCTTTGCACCCCTCCACAGGAGGATGGTCCTGCCAGCAGCACTGAGCCTTCTGACACATGCTCATTCCATCAGCCAAAAAGGAGGCAGTGGCGATGCTGTTAGCCGCAGCTCCTATCACCTGCAGATTGCCTGTTTAGGCTTAGGAGTCTAATCTTGCTTGGCATGACCCAGGACATTATTACACAGCCAGGTGGTGTGGCTGCACCTTCTGTTTTATAGCCAGCTGTCTGACTAAAACCACCTTCGAGTTCTGCTTCACAGAAGGCAACCAAGTAGCCACTTGCACCTCTGAGGAGAGGAAAACAAGAGAGTGGCAAACCTCTCAGGTGACAAAGCACAGATTCAGAAATGGAAGTGTGCTTTCCAGTCTCTCCACATGAAGCTACAGGACTGCAGGCAGGCACATCTGGCTCCTCTCCTGAGCATAAGGCAGGAGTGTAAGCCATTTCCACAGAACACCTAACTTCAGGGCTGGTGCACTCACTACTGCACGACCAAAGCTGAATGCTTCACCACGTGGTTGGCAGGGACCAACGTTTTATAGTCCAATCCAGCAGCAGCCCGGGCAGAAGAGAGACTTAGATCTTTATTCAGTCTGACAACTGTGTGCATGTTTGCTCATTAAGGTCCTTACTACCAGGAGAAGACAATGTAAACAAGTTAACTGCCAAGCTGACAATTTTAACTGGTCCTTACTGGTTGGACTCTACTGCCAGGCAGCAGGCTGCACTGCATAGCACACAGCACAGCACTGCACCGAAGGGCTCCTCCTCTTGCTGCATCCTCTTCTGCAGGTCAGCTCAAGAGCTGCCTCTTCACAAATGTGCAGAGAAGAGTTTTTCTCCTGCTCATGAACATTCAGTCCTACTCAGCTCTGCCCTCCTCCCTCACTGATTTTCAAAGGTGGTGACAGTCCTTCCGGAGCCCTGACTTGGCACAGGCACCTACACTGCACCGGCTGGAGAGGAGTGTGCATGGCACTGTCCTGTTTGTCTGCTCTTTCACAGTCCTCTTCCAGTAAAAACATTGCCTTTAATACCAACATTTCCCAGTTTGTTTTTAAAAGGGCTGTCAATCCTCCTCTCCTTCACCCCACAGGCTGTTATTTTTACAAGCTCTGCATCAACATGTGACTTCAGGGGCTTGACTTCACCTTGCTATTTTTGTTAGCTGGAAAATGTGGAGTATTGCTGAAGTGCCAAACAGCTCACACCAGGTAAAAGAACCAGCACAAGCCTGATGTTATGATGGAGGCTTACAGATCCTGCTCTGCATCCTGACTCTTTACCTGAGTGTTTCAGCACTTTTTCTTCCATCGTCTTGAAGACGTTCTCTGGAACGTCAAACACCAAGCTCACAAACCAGGATGGCATTAATGCATTCTAGCTTCGTGGTCCAGATGCACTGAGCAGGACTTTCTCCCCTCTCTTACATGAGGTGAAAAACCAAACCTGGATGACTTTTTCAAAAAAGAAAGCTGTTTAATAATTTCATAGAATGATTTGACTTCAAATAGCTTCAAAACTGACTTAATATCTCCAAACGTAGGGCAGATTTACTGCAGCTCTGAAAGCTGCCTTTTCAGGAAAGTTAGCTCTCAGGTTGGTAGCTGGCAACTAGGAAACTGTCAGCTGCAAGTAATGTTTGTGACATCTGTAGCCCAATCTGCAGAAGGCAGGCAGACACAATTTTGTGTTTTGCACAAAGCTGGCTACTTACCATGGCTGATGTTAGCCATGAGCAGCTACGAGACCACCGTGTCCCTCGGAATGGACACACTGCACTCAGGAATAAGCCCCAGGAGTTCCAGCATCCTCTGCAACAGGCAGAGGCAGTTTTGACACTCCATGACAGCACATCTGCAGGCACCTACCTAATGCCAGCAGCAAATCTATAACAATGGAACCAGCTATTTAATTTTAATTCACCTAAAAGCTGGAGGGGCAGAAATTGATCCATGCAGCTTTTGAACTGTTTCTAGCTCCTCTGGGTAACTCTCTCACACACAGGCCAGGTCCCCAGCGGGCATGAAGGAGCCCAGCTACACTGAAGTCAGCAGATCCACTTACTGCAGCCAGTGCTCTGTGTCTTTGCACAAAATGGGCAAAAATGGAATCTGAGCCTGCTACAAAACCATGCCCATAGGGCACTGAGCATTCTCCGCTCTCCTCACTGCTTTCCACTTCGTTTCTGGCAAGTCCTGCACCTGCAATAGCCAAATTCTTTCCTTTCATGCTGATGTGCTTTGCTCCTCCTTTGATACCTCCATATCATTTCTACTCCAGAGTCCCACAGCTTCTCTGGGGCATGCTTAAAACATGCCTAAACTTGCAAAGAGAAAGAAAGTGTCATTTCAGTTGTGTCACTTCAGTTGAGTGACTGCTGCTGAGGAAGGACCCACTCCAGTCTCCCTTGACCAAGAACTCCACAGTTCAAAGACAGCACACATGCATCTAGCATGGAAAACTGAAAGAACAAAGAAAAAGAAAGACTGCAAAATATCAGCTCCTGTCCAATCAGAACAGTAGGCAGAGCAGAAAAATCACCCTTTAAAACAACTCCACTCCTAGGCAGAAAGAGAACTTCCTTTGCAGCACCTCAGGCAGGATTTTGTTCAGCCAGGTGCCCTGGGAGGGCTGAGGACCTCTGTTACAATTGCCCCCAGTGACTCAAGACAGGTTCATTCTCCACAGCAGCTTCTGAGCTAAGAACAAGCTCTGCACCAGCAGACTTTCAAAACCAGCCCTCACGAATCTAAAGGGAGCTTTTTATTTCCACCCCTTTTGGATGTTTGGGTTTTTTCCCCACTTAAATAGGACAAACAAGTTCCTAGAAACCAACCAGTTAACACAGAACTTAAATGTGTTTTAAGCCACAGATATCCTACATACCCCAACCACCACTGCATAATCTTGACAGATTGCCAAGACTCCTTTCACAAATGTTTGTCCTTCATCCCTGCCAGGCTCTGGAGCAGAGCTCTCGTTTGACATCAGATCTTAGGATGCCTGCTGACAAAAGATGCAGGTAGGAGTGTTGGGTTGCCCGTGTCAGGCACAGCTATGCCATCTGGAACTGTTCTCTGGAATCTCAGTGAGGCTCCATTTGTCATGGATGTCCCAGTTTGATCATTTTAAGCTACTCATGACTTTTAACCCTTTGTGATGTGCACGGAAGGGTTCGGAGGGAGTTCAGCACCGAAGGAATTCCACGGGCAAGCACGTGAAGAAGCAAAGGAGGAGTGAAAGCTGAGTAAGAGTTATAATTCCCAAAGGGCTGGCAAGAGTTCATCTTTAAAGGTCCTTAGCTTCTCAAGAGAGTGCAGAGAGCTAAGCTGAATCAAAAAGGTTCTGTTCTGACTATAGAAACCACTATGTTTGTCTTGGCAGAGGCACAGCTCAAGCTATCGCTATATGAAATTAGAAACTTGAGCTAATCTGGGGTGCAGAGCTCTGCCTTGCTGCCCACTCTATACTTCCTCTTTTCCTTATTTTAGGTACCTGGGCTTTTTTTACCCCTGCTCAAAGAAGGAAGCACGAGTTAGAATTGCTCACCTCACAAAGGTAAGTTGGCAGTATGTAGCACAAATGGCTGGGCTCAGTGGCCCACGAGATCCCTCCCCTCCAGGCAGTTCCCCTTTAGAGTCTGTCACAGAGAGGACAATGAAGGCTGCTTAGGGTCAACCTGGTGCCCTACAGCAGCAGAAGGTGCTCAAACACTGCTGCTGCTACCTTCCTTTGCTTCAGAACAAGGTAACAACCTGGCTAAGTGCCTGCAGCTTAGCATGCCAGGTTGTATTTGTTAAGAACAGAGATCTTTGAGCACAACTGCAGGTCACAACCTTGACACAGCTAGGAAATCAAAATGCCTTCCACTACCACCCCCACAGAAATCACCAGAGAGCTCGAATTTGAATGTGATAGTCAGGAGCATTCCCAATTCCCAGTGTGTCAAAGCAAGGCTCACAGTTGTCCAGCACTCCCAGGTTATTTAGGTGCGGTACAGCACCACCAGACAAGAGAAAAAAGAATGTGAGTTGCTTCAGCTAAACATTCCAGTTGCACCTGAGGGCAGAAAGGAAAGAATATGTTACCTGTGCCTTTAGGTTAGTCACTGCTTTGGGACTCCTTGCAGTTGCCACATGCAGTAGGCTGTGTAGTTTGGCAATCAACATTTTCTCCACTTCCAGCAGCAGGCAGTTGTGCACACAGATGTGCCACACTGCACTGCCCACGTACCTGAACAGCACCGGTCTAGGTGCAGCACCAGCCAGGGAGTTGCTCTGTCTGAGTCACTCTGCTCAACTGATGAAAGCAAAGTCAGGACTTCCACAACAGTGCTGCTTAGGGTGGTGATATTTTACAAAGCATCACTTGCAAGAACACTCCAAATAAATTAATTAATTAAATCAAGCTTATGGATTTTCAGCACTCAAAGCACGATTCAAAGGCTTTTTTCTCTGCTATGGAGGAGAAGTTGCCATAAAGCAACACAGCAGTGGTGAGTTAAAAAAAAAGTGGGTTTTTCTTTTTAATTAAAATCATGCAAGCAATTTTTTTTTGCCAATGAGAATTTGTTGAAAAGAATAATACTTGAGGTCATGCTGATAATTTACCTAAAGTATAAAGATTAATACACTGAAAAGACAATTCCATTTTAGAGCAAGTAATGCTGACAAAGATATATACTTTCATTATGGTAAAAAAAGCCTTGCACAAACAAAAGCCAGGCTTAAACCCATGCCTATTTATCCTTCTGCAGGGACTTTAATGAGTTTCTCCTGTCACTTTAACCAGTTGCTAAAAACATCTGTGCCATCTGCCCTCTGTGTCAATTGTGCTCTCAGAAGCTGCATTTGATTTTTCACTGTGCTGCAGAGGCAAAGCCATTTGTGTGATGAGAAGACACTAACATTCCTTTACAAGTTTCAACTTCACCTTCAGACTATGCTCAAAAGAGCAGACTTGAGAGAAAGAATACTCTCACTCTGAAGCAGATGTGTGACAGCAAACAG
>VWZE01021566.1:69096-82489 GCA_013396675.1 Eubucco bourcierii
CTCTCTCAGCCTGTCCTCACAGCAGAGCTGATGCAGCCCTCTCAGCATCTTGGTGGCCTCCTCTGAACCTGCTCCAACACTTTGATGTCCTTCCTGTGCTTGGGGCTCCAAAGTGCTGAAGGTGCTGTTGAAAGTGCCTCTCCTTCCACAAAGGGCACCTCTAAAGAACAGGGCACCTAAACCTAAGGCTAGGAGTAGCTTTCTTCTTGTGCCTCTTTGCAGATGGATGGGGAGGAACAGTTCATCATTGATTAATTATGAGGGCCTGAGGAAACATGCAGAGCACCCCAATGTAATCTATGAAGTTCTTGCCTACCCAAATTAAGCCAAGAACCATGTTATAAAAAAAAAAAAAAAAAAAGAAAAAAGAAAAAAGAAAGAAATCAAAGCCTTTTCAGAATTTGCAATTAGGATTATAGCAGGGAGCCCACACAGCATGTTAGGTGCTTTCCAGACACTGAGGATGCCACACCTGCCTTGCCAAAAAAGCTAATGGTTTACGTAGCTGCACAAGATGGTTCTTGTTCTGCTCCACCAGATTATCATTGTAGAAGTCTGCATTCATTTCCAGAAGGATCCAGCACCAAGCCTTTCTTATCAAGCTGCTTCTCCTGTGATCTGACAGCTCTGCCAGTAACACTGCATCTCCTGCAGCGTTAGTGAGGACTTCAGGGGCTCCCCTCTGCAGCAGGCCACTTGCTTCCCTGCAGCTTAGAGCTCTTGGCTTGCTCAGCAGCCCTGCCAGATTTCAGACAGTAAATTGGTGTCTCTTTCTCCTGTTCCTAGCTGGTAAGCATTCATGCTCCAGGAATGATCACCACCACAGTCCATCCACTGGTTGTTTTCAGTGCCCATCCTCTCCCACTCAGCAGAGTCTTTATGCGTCATTTTTGCCTGTCCAAGAGCACAACTGCCCTCCCTTGTAAATGGCCTCAGCCACTTGGATGAAGGCTGGAATACATCTGCCCACGGGGAAAACACTCGACTTTACCATTTTAACTGCTAGGAGTACAGTTCAGAAGCTAATTGCTGCCAGGTCTCTATTCCCACTTCAAGCAAGCAGGCTCTCCCAAGGAGCACAGCCCTGCTCCGAAACACCACCTTGGCCACTGCAGGAGACACAGCTGAGCCAGGCTGAGGGCTGTGAGGAAGGTGCACAGGGTGCCCTGACACCCGGCTGTGCCCTGACACTCGGCAGCCCGGCCCAGCCTGGGCACAGCTGAGGCAGTGACGCAGTCCTCTGGTCCCTTCAGCAGAAGGGTAGCAAGACAAAGCATCCTGCCCCTTACACCAAACACCTGAGTGTGACTCCTGAAGCTTGGTGTCCTAACAGCTTCAGACAGCAAGGCAAACAGGCTCTGCAAACAGCAAGCCCTGCCGGCTGCTCTACACTCACACACGACAGAGCAGCTCGGGGCTCAGGGGAAAAACAACCCTGCAAACATGTGCAGCACCAGCAGGTTTCCAAGCTCCATCTAGGAGGGAGAGAGAAACAATTATCTCAGCTTTGAGATTTCTCAAAGCAGCTTCTTGACATCTTTGCTCCCATTTGTTTCAGGACAGACTGCATCCAAAACAAATGGGAGTGGATACGGATGGTGTCACTCACTTATCAATTGCTCTCTACCTCCATGACAGCAGAACTATAAAAGGAGAACAGAAAAAACAAAATGAAGCAAAAAAATAAAAGAGCACGCAAAAAAAGAGCCACCAATCCATAAACACAGAACTCCACTACAGAGAACAAACACCCAAAGAAAAAATGATGAAGGATTTCTCAAGGAAATGTTCAAGGTGACCAGACTGCAAACCGGATCCCCTGAATGAAGGCTCGACGGTGCAATAAGCACGAGTAACACACCGTAAGTGACAGCGTTTGTACTGTCGGAGCATTTGCTCACACTGAGCCAGCACCGCTCCTAAAGTTTGAGTCCCTGCCCTAAAGAGCTCCCAGAACATCTCTTTATGTCAAAGGCTGCATCTGTTTAAGGACATAAACCTTCTCCTTTAGCAAATACATTTACACAGGTGCTCGCAGAAATCACTTCCCAAACTACTTTCTGCTTCTTCAGACTTGAAAAGAAAAAGGAAAGATAAGAGGTCAGGACGAAGTTAACTTTGCCAACAAAGCATATCTGTTCTTTCTCTCCACACCTCGGCACCGCTGCTGACAAACAACAAACACTGATTAAAGGCTTTTTAATGCCTGTGAAGGAAAGCAGACTCCCTGCAGCTGCACAGCAGCTGGCAACGCTTGTGTTCTTTAGCGGAGAAAGGTCTGACCCCACAAGTGAAAATGAGCTCGGTGGTCACTCATTCTGTTCGCCATCTGGAGACATCAGAGGCACAGAGAGCGCAGCGCAGCCCTTTGTGATGCGGGCAGGGGAAGCGGCCAGAGCGCAGCGGCACCGCAGCCCGCGCAAGCCTTCGGGGGACAAAGCGACACGAAGGTGACAAAGCGGGAGGCTATCGAGGGACTAACCCACAGGACACCGGTCCCCAGGTGCCTCTGCTGCCTGGCAGCTTTGCTGCCCAGTCCCACAGGCTGCTGCCCAGCGAAGCTGAGGGGCAGAGAGGTAAGTGCCCAGCAGAGGCACTGTCGGGAACTGAGGGTTCCAAGGCCCTCGGAACACATCTGTGGGAAAGAAGTGCTCGGCCCAGGCTCGTTCATCGGGCACAGATCACCCTTCGGTCTAAGCACTCACACGGCCCTGCCTTAAGTGTAACTCAGCAGCTCTTTACATATCAATGCGTGCAGGGTGAGTGCCAGGAGGCTGGAGCCAGGCTCTGCTGGGTGATGCCCAGTGACAGCATAAGGGCCGCTGGTGCAAGCTGAGGCATAGGAAGCATCATGGAAACATGAGGAGGAATTTTTTTCCCTGTGAGGGTGACAGAGCACTGGAACAGGCTGCCCAGAGTGGGTTGTGGAGTCTCCCTCTCTGGAGATATTCCAAACCTGCCTGGATTTGTCCCTGCGTGACCTGCTCTGGGTGATGCTGCTCTGGCAGGGAGGGTTGGACTGGCTGAGCTTTGGAGGTCCCTTCCAGCCCCTGACACTCTGTGATGCTGTGAGGTCCCCATGAAGGCTGCACAGTTTCATACCTTAGGTGAGAGTGTGCACTTCTGGACACTTCTGCTGCTGTTGGAAGGCAGCATTTCACACTGCCCAGTCTGAACCTCACAGATGTTTGCCCAGGTTTCTGGCTCCAAACTGGTGCAACAAGCCATAGTGGGGGCAGAGTGGGGACTAAATCCCAGGTTTTCCATGCAGCTAGACCCAGCCCCAGGATAGGTTGCCTACAGGATACAAGGTCTTCAACTTCAACCCTAGTTTTAGGACTTCAGACAGGTTTCTTGCCACGGAACCAGAGGCCTAGCAGGCCTCAGAGGTGTCAAAGATCCTAGCTCTTAGCCAGAGACCCCAAATCCTGGGCTTCTAGAAACACAGAGAGAAAACTAGAAAGCTTTAGAAGCTGAGGTGGCTCCCAGTCTTCCATGTGCAGAAAGCTATCAACCAGGCACAGCTACAACTCCAACAGCCTGCCAGTGGCCAGCCTCTCTCCTGAGAGTGCTAATGAAGCCTCAGAGCCTTAGCCAAAGGAGGCTTTCAAAGTCTGCTTCTTGGGAAGTCTGTGGTGTTTGGGGCAGGCAGGGAAGAGATTGGTTTAGTTTACTGTTCTCTTTCAGAAGCACTCACAAGTTTGCACTTCACTTGCCCCCAGACAGCTTTGGTTCAAACATTTTCCAGCCCAAGTTTCTCCCGGTGCTGCACCTTAACAAGCCCCAGTTCCTGTGGGGGTGTTTCCCAGCACCCTACAGTTTTATACTGAGGCTTGAGGCTTTCCCAGCAGAGGTCACAGCACTTCCCCCAGCCAGAGGGAACTCACAAGAAGGACATTGTAGTGCTGCTGCTCCCTGAGTCAGCCACCTGCAGAGCCAGGAGCCCAGCCTGAGTTAAAGCACCTCCAGTGCCAGCCCCGCACCCCCAGCTGTGCAAACAAGAAGGGCTTCAAAGCCTGTGCTTGAGGATGGCGAGGGCTGGGCAAACATCTGGGATGGCACCACAAAGCAGCCCGGCTCCAGAAGGGTTTTGTACGAGCTCAATTCAAGAGTTTTCTGCCCCGACAGGACACAAGCCTCAGTTTTCCACAGCGATTCTCCCTTCCCCCCACCCTCCTCCCTCAATCTGTTTTGTGTAAGCTACAACAACAAAGGAGAGCACTTAAGTATTGCATTTCATCTGCTCGGTCACTTTTAGGAGGGAAGTACTTCGGGTTCTTCACTAACTGACCCCCCAAGCACTCCGGAGCAGCCGTGCCCTGCTTTTAGAAGATAAGGGACCAGACCCAAAGAAGTTGCCTAATGGCAATAATGAAGAGCCCAGCTACGAAAGATGGTTCAGGAGAAACCCTTAGAAACTGACTTCATCCCAGAGAAGCTCTAGGAGGTTTTTCCAGTGGTGGTTGTTTTTAACAGAAAAAGTCACTGCACGCAGGCAGTGAACTTTTAGAATTAAAAGTCCTTGCATGCAGGCAGTGAACTTTTAGAGTCACAGCTTTGTTGGTGTTGATTCTAAGGTGCAAGTTTATGCAAGTGCTTAACTACAGGTTCCTTTAGGAGAGAAAATATCAGAGACTTGAAGGACAAGATGTGCATGCCAGATCTGAAAATCATCCATCACAGAATGGTAAGGTTGGAAGGGACTTCAAAGATCATCTAGTTCCATAGGCAGGGACACCTCCCACTAGTACAGGGCACTCAGGGACTCATCCAACCTGGCCTTGAACATCTCCAGGGAGGGAGCAGCCACAACCTCCCTGGGCAACCTGTGCCAGTCTCTCACCACCCTCACTGCAAACAACTTCCTCCTAACATCCACTTTCAGTCTCCCCTCTGCCACTTCAAACCCATTGCCCCTTGTCCTGTCAATGCAAGACCTTGTCAATAGTCCCTCCCCAGCCTTCCTGGAGCCCCCTTCAGATACTGGAAGGCTACTACAAGGTCTCCATCATCCCACAGCACTTTTATCCACATCCATCCCAGTAGCACCTCCATAAAAATTCCATTTTACAAACACCAAGCATCTCCTGAGCTGCACCACACCAATCAGCTGAAGAGAAGAGGAAACCAAAGCTCCAAAACCCAAAGCAGACATTTTTGGGTCCCACATTTCCAACACATGACTTCTAAACCTCTCTGGTAAGCTGAGCAATATTGAAGTGGAGACTGATTTCATTCCTTTGCAATAATATTACTTCAGCTTCTTCCAAAGCTGACTCTGCTGCTCAGCTGATCCTTGGAGCCAAGATGACATGTAAACTTAGAGTAAACTTGAGATGCAATTCAATCTGTCAAGCACATCGACAAGAGGAGGCATGTTTGACTTGGACTCTTTCTCCCCTGCAGCTTTGCTACCATACACCTTGAAGCAGATTGAAACCCCAGATGTTTGCACAGTCAGGCAATGAACTTCTTGTCCCAATGAAAACAGCAGCACAGCTTTCCTTGACATAAAAGGTGGGCTCTTGTCTGTAGTGAACTGTATTGTTCCATAACTCCATCCAGTCTTTTTGGCTTAAGGAGCCTTCTGCTTGTTCAGCACAACTCAAAAACAAACTCTACACATACTTTTGTATAACTTAAGCCAAGTTAGTCTCCTTTGAGTCACCATATCCCCTGCTTTAGTTTGTCATAACAGCTGAGGCTGCTCTGCCCTCACAAACATAGCAGGGCTCTAACTTTGTACTGTCACTAGAAGGTGAGGAGTCAGCTGTTCCTCTGCAGACCAGCATGTGCTTGTCAAAAGGAGCTTTCGGGCACACAGACTCAGTCAGGGCTGCAAAGGACCACAAGGATCAGCTCCAACCCCCTGCCATGCCCAGGGACACCTCACACTAGCTCAGGCTGCCCACAGCCTCATCCAGCCTGGCCTTAAACACCTCCAGGGATGAGGCTTCCACCACCTTCCTGGGCAACCCCTGCCAGGCTCTCACCACCCTCATGCTGAACAACTTCTTCCTCACATCCAGGCTGACTCTCCCCATTTCCAGCTTGGTTCCATTCCCCCCAGTCCTATCACTCCCTGACAGCCTAAAAAGTCCCTCCCCAGCTTTCTTGTAGACCCCTTCAGATCCTGCAAGGCCACAAGAAGGTCACCTGGGAGCCTTCTCTGCAGACTGCACAGCCCCAACTGCCTCAGTCTGTCCTCACAGCAGAGCAGTTCCAGTCCTCTGAGCATCCTTGTGACCCTTCTCTGGACACTGTCTACTGAAGAGGATCAAAGAGAGGCCCAAACCATGTGACTGATCAGTCTCTCTTCTTCCAGCATTAATTTCCCTCACTGAAAGGACGCCTTCCAGCACATCCACAGCCCTCTTGTTCCAGGGGCTCCAGAGCTGGATGCAGTACTCCAGGTGGGGTCTCAGCAGAAGGGCTGAAGCAGTGTCAGGGAGATACTTTAACAACAGATGGTATCAGAAGCAACATTTTCAGGAAGAGTGATCTCCATCCTTACACAAATGCTGTGATGGTGAATGCTTTAAACCCTCCCATGCATGCTTCATGAGCTGGAGCAAACCCTCCATGCCCTCTTGGCTCCAGCTCTCTCAGAGCATGGAGGAGACTGCAGCACCTGCTGTCTATACCCCACCAAAACCCAGTACATCACTGGAAGGCAGTTCCAGGAGGTGCAGAGCTCTGTGCACTCACAGGGGATCTTTAGCTGCACAGAAAGTGGCTGTAAAGAACACTTTCTTGAGCCTGTTTCCCCTCTGTCTTTCATTTGAGCTCTTTTCCCCCTTCCCACCTTTAGCAGGACTGGCTATGCAGTCAGCACAGGAAAGCTGCTTGCCTTTTTGCAAGGCCTGAAGTGCTGCAGACAGAATGGCTCAGCTGTAGGGCCAGTCTGGAGCTCCTGAACTGTCAGACACTGAAAGCTGACGTATCTCACTGTGTAATCCACAGTCATTTTCCCAGCCACCTGTATTTAATTCCTTCCTAAGAACTGGGGCCTATCTCTGCTCAAAAACAGCAGTGCAAGACCCTTCCCTTGACTGTCTCAGAATTTCTGCTGCTGTGATTTTGCCAACACTACCCTAATACCTCTCCCTATGCTGCCATGAATGCCATGAGACTCCTTCCTCGGTTTGAAGGGCAAGAAAGTCTCCATACCAAATAAGCTTCTCACAGAACTCCTTGCTGTGTCATGTGGGGATACATAGCAGCTGTGAGCAGTTTCTGCTGAAGCCCTCTCAAAGGAGTCACCTGATGAAGGAAGCACCAGTTCTGCTGAGCTGCCATCAGCTTTATAACCTGATGGTTATAAAGAGCTTCACTTCAAACCCAAAGCCCAATGGCTTCATCACCTGACATCAACTCATCCAGACTCCTATCTCATGCTGTCTTTCTCTGAAGAACTCAAACTACTTTTCCCTTTCCTTCCACAGAGTTATTGCTGATGAGCAGGGCACCTACCTTAAGTGCCGTGTCCAGGTCTAAACATCCCAAACTGACACCATGACAAAATCCATATTTTCTCCTCCCATCATGCATTCTCCCCAGCACCACAAAACCTTCTGTCTATCTCAGAGACCACCCACTACAAGTGGATGTGTAGTCTTATCCAAGACAGCTTTGCAAGCCCCTGAACACTGCCTTCTAGGTCAGTATCACAGTAGTAGTAGTAGCAGCCTTCCAAGATCTGAAGGGGGCTACAGGAAGGCTGGGGAGGGACTATTGACAGGGTCTGGGAATGACAGGACAAGGGGAATGGGTTTGAAGCGGCAGAGGGGAGACTGAAACTGGATGTGAGGAAGGAGTGAGGGTGGTGAGACACTGGCACAGGTTTCCCAGGGAGGTTGTGGAGCACAGAATCACCCAAGGTCATCTTTGATCACGTTGGGCGATTCTGTGCTCCACAACCTCCCTGGAGGTGTTCAAGGCCAGGTTGGATGAGTCCCTGAGTGCCCTGTACTAGTGGGAGGTGTCCCTGCCTATGGCAGGGGGTTGGAACTGGATGATCCTTGAGGTCCCTTCCAACCTTACCTTCTATGATCAATTCTCCTTAGCATGCACACAAGACACATTGTGGTAGCACACACAGCGAAACAGGTTCAGCTGGGCTGACATCAAGCCAGATAATCCTTCTCTAATGTCTAGTCTATAGCACTGCCAGTGTCTCACTTCAGTCACAGCCACAGATATTAGACACTAGTATTGTTATCACAGCAGGACCTCTGGAACTGCTCTACTCTGCAAGTAGATCTTCACACAAAGCAAGGTGATGATGGAACATCGCAGGTCAGCAGCCCCATCTTCAGAGTTGAGCTCCCATGGAAATACAACTGCACCAAAGCACTCCCTCCAAAGCAAAGGCTTTGTTCTTGTAGAACTTCTAGGGTGGAAAATGCCACCCATTAAAACTCCACAGCTGCACAAGTTTCACTCCTCCTTAATCCAATCCTTCTAAGGTGCTGAGAGAGGCATTCCAAGCGAAGCTGGCACCTGGCCCCCGTTACGGCTGCCATTCCTTCTGCCAACAGCAGAACCAAGAAGTAGATATTAGAAGGAGCTGAGCTCATTAGCTCAAAACCCAGCAAGGGCTGGCTGCCCATCAGCAGAGGCATACCAACTGAATGCCAAGACTGAAATTCCAATGCACAGGAGGGATATTAAAAAAGGAGGGACCGCAGACATTAAAGGATTCTTAACTGTATTCTTAGCCCTACATGATCCAAAGAGAGCGATTAACCAAAGATAACTCTCAGGAGAGGATGGCTGCACCAGGGACTTCTCCCCACGATTAACCAAAGATAACTCTCAGGAGAGGATGGCTGCACCAGGGACTTCTCCCCATTCCCTCTGCCTCTACATGTGCTACCATCAGCACTCCAGGCTCAGAGCCTCTGAAGCATCATTGCAGCTGCTCTCCGGGGACACAAACACCTTGCCGCGTCTCCTTCTACAGGTCACTCTTGCCCTCTCCTGAGAGCTTTCAGAACTGGATTCTGCTCCCATCAGCCATGCAGAGTAACAAAGGAGGTTGCCCTTATTTACTCTATTATTCCTCTAGTGTCAAAGGCAGTGAAGCTAAAGAAAAATGACAGGAGTTTACCCCTGTTCACACATCAAACCACAGTCCCATATGAAATAAAGAGTGCTGTGACAGCAGCAGCTTGCTTTTATTTATGGCTAACATAATCACACAACTCTTAAAGAGAAAAAGGGTTTTTTCCCTAATAGCATAGAGCTTGTCTTATCCCTGGACTTTCAGCCTATGGATTAAGCAGCAACAATAGCAACAAGCTGCAGCAAGAGCAGTGTGGGCAGCAGGGCCAGGGAGGGGATTGTGCCCCTTGGCTCTGCTCTCCTCAGACCCCACCTGCAGTCCTGGGTGCAGTTCTGGAGCCCCCAGCACAGGAAGGACATGGAAGTGTTGGAGCAGGTCCAGAGGAGGCCACCAAGATGCTGAGAGGGCTGCAGCAGCTCTGCTGTGGGGACAGGCTGAGAGAGTTGGGGCTCTGCAGCCTGGAGAGGAGAAGGCTGCCAGGAGACCTTGGAGTGGCCTTGCAGGATCTGAAGGGGGCTGCAGGAAGGCTGGGGAGGGACTATTGACAAGGGCTGGGAATGCCAGGACAAGGGGAATGGGTTTGAAGTGTCAGAGGGGAGATTGAAAGTGGATGTTAGGAGGAAGTTGTTTGCAGTGAGGGTGGTGAGACACTGGCACAGGTTGCCCAGGGAGGTTGTGGAGCACAGAAGCACTGAATGTGATCTTTGATCACGTTGGGTGATTCTGTGCTCCACAACCCCCCTGGAGGTCTTCCAGGATCCTGCACAACCTCCCTGGAGGTGTTCAAGGCCAGGTTGGAGGAGGCCTTGAGTGCCCTGTACTAGTGGGAGGTGTCCCTGCCTATGGCAGGGGGTTGGAACTGGATGATCCTTGAGGTCCCTTCCAACCTTAGCATTCTATGATTCTAGTAAAGAGATACTCTTCCCTGCCCCTTCTAAACACTGCAGCAGTACCACCCACCTCCCAATACCCAACACAGGTATGTATTTCACACTAAAGATTGCTCTGTCTGAGCTGCAGACAGACTCAAATTCACACAAGTCAAATCATACTCAAAAGACATCATTTATAAACCTTAACTCTTCCTTTAGCAGACCAGGAGAGAGTCTTCAGAAGAGCCCTGCAGTAGGGTGCTTTGGCTGTCACAAGGATCCCAGGAGTGGTTTCTTAACACTCACTGATTTCAAGTGCCCAACCCTCAGGGGTAAGATTCTACAGCCACCCAAAATGACAAATTAAGGCAAAGTTTTAATTCAGAACAAGAACAAAAATATAAACACACACACACATATAGAATCATAGAAAGGGAAGGTTGGAAGGGACCTCAAAGCTCAGCCAGTTCCAACCCCCTGCCACAGGCAGGAACACCTCCCACTAGTACAGGTCACTCAAGGCCTCATCCAGCCCAGCCTTGAACACCTCCAGGGAGGTTGTGGAGCACAGAATCACCCAACATGATCAAAGATCACCTTAGGTGATTCTGTGCTCCACAACCTCCCTGGGCAACCTGTGCCAGTGTCTCACCACCCTCACTGCAAACAACTTCCTCCTAACATCCACTTTCAATCTCCCCTCTGCCAGTTCAAACCCATTCCCCTTGTCCTGGCATTCCAAGCCCTTGTCAATAGTCTCTCCCCAGCCCTTCAGATCCTGGAAGGCCACTCCAAGGTCCCCTGGAAGCCTTCTCTCCAGGCTGCAGAGCCCAAACTCTCACTGCATTCCTTTACTTTCTGCAGAAGTAAGCTTTAGCACATTTCTAGTTCTACAGTATCACACCTTAAACACAACTCAAGTTAACTTTCACTGTCACCAAACCCTTGCAATTAAAAGCCACCCAGGCCAGTGGGGGCAGCTTCATAGCCCTGGACTGGCAGCTCCCCATACAAGCTTCCACCTCTAGCCCAAATTCACACAGCACTCCCCAGGTTAACTTTCCTCCAGCTGGCTTCCCTGGAGTTCTGCAAGGGCTCAGCTAACTTTGTGCATCTCTCTAGTGAAAGCTAACCAAATAAAAACCCAACCTACATATTGGTCTGGGTTTGCTATCTGCCTCCCTGAAGGGAGCAGGGTATCAAGCTTAATATAAACAAACATGAGACTGTTCCATCATAAATGTTTGACACAAACTGCCAAGACTATTGCAGTTCCTCATCTTCCTTTTCAGGACATGTTATTGAGAAAGCTGTGGCAAAACAGCTGTGGCTTTATCTGGATTCCACGGATTTTCTGAATCACTTTCTGTCTGCTCCAAGACCTGGCCTCAGCACAAACATCTTCGAGCTCACTGGTCAGGCAGTGGACAGGAACTGAACTGACATTCTTAACTGAGAGCATTAAACAAGGGACAGCAGCTTCCACATTCACACAGAGTGCCCCAGACTCTAAAAGGCAGCCCTCACACCGTCACTCAGGCTGCATGGGCACAGGCAGCGGCGGCACAGGGTTATCTTCACTGGCATGAGAGGATGTCCTGATCTCATCTGAACAAATTTGCTTCTCTTTAGAGCCCAAAGTTCCTCTTCTGTGACAGCCAAGCATGGCTGGCTGCTGCACACCACCAGGTGAAGAAGGATCCAGCCTAGATCTGGCCAAGCATGGCTGGCTGCTGCACACCACCAGGTGAAGAAGGATCCAGCCTAGATCTGGCCAAGCATGGCTGGCTGCTGCACACCACCAGGTGAAGAAGGATCCAGCCTAGATCTGGCCAAGCATGGCTGGCTGCTGCACACCACCAGGTGAAGAAGGATCCAGCCTAGATCTGGCCAAGCATGGCTGGCTGCTGCACACCACCAGGTGAAGGATCCAGCCTAGATCTGGCCAAGCATGGCTGGCTGCTGCACACCACCAGGTGAAGGATCCAGCCTAGATCTGGCCAAGCATGGCTGGCTGCTGCACACCACCAGGTGAAGGATCCAGCCTAGATCTGGCCAAGCATGGCTGGCTGCTGCACACCACCAGGTGAAGGATCCAGCCTAGATCTGGCCAAGCATGGCTGGCTGCTGCACACCACCAGGTGAAGGATCCAGCCTAGATCTGGCCAAGCATGGCTGGCTGCTGCACACCACCAGGTGAAGGATCCAGCCTAGATCTGGCCAAGCATGGCTGGCTGCTGCACACCACCAGGTGAAGGATCCAGCCTAGATCTGGCCAAGCATGGCTGGCTGCTGCACACCACCAGGTGAAGGATCCAGCCTAGATCTGGCCAAGCATGGCTGGCTGCTGCACACCACCAGGTGAAGGATCCAGCCTAGATCTGGCCAAGCATGGCTGGCTGCTGCACACCACCAGGTGAAGAAGGATCCAGCCTAGATCTGGCCAAGCATGGCTGGCTGCTGCACACCACCAGGTGAAGAAGGATCCAGCCTAGATCTGGCCAAGCATGGCTGGCTGCTGCACACACTTCCCCAGTCAACTCTCCTTGCACCCATGCACTCCCAGTTCCTTTTACTTGCTTGCTCTTGGTCATTTTTAATTCCAACCCTCTGAAGGCTCAGAGATGCCCTACACATTTAGTCAGCTTCCTTCCAGTACTGACTTGGAAAACACTGAAACCTTTGAAAAAACATGAAACCAAGAGGAGTCATCTCAGCTCCTCCCAGCTGAGGTATGCCAGCTCTTACACACAAAGACCACTCCTATAATTGACTCTGAAAGGCTTTTTTTCATTTAGCAATTATATTATCATCTTCTACACACAAATATTGTTACCAGCTCCCACAGCAAGCATCTTCTGCCCAGGTTTATTCAGATGCCAGGCTGCTGGTTCATTCCCATCCCGCATGGCTCTGCTCCAGCTCCTCCATTCTCAGTTCCTGACTCTTTGCAGTGCCTCTTACAAACCCATACAACTGCAGCAGCCAGTTTGGAACTCCAGTAGGAAGTTGTTAAGCAGAGCCTCGAAAGGTCTTGCCGCCCTCAGCAATCTCTAGCACTGCCTGCTGCTTCGTGCCCAGCTCTCTGTGCCCCGTTGGGGCTCAAGCACCAGCACGTTCCTCTGTTTCCACAGCACTTCTGCAGAGCTCAGCTGGCTCAGTGTTGCTCTGTTTCTGAGCCATCAACCCAGATGACAAAGTCTCAAAGGCAGACTTCATTGCTGTTGGTTTCAGTGCCAGGAGGGTAACACAGCCCTGGTTTGCTGCTGCTGCCAAGCCCCTGGATATCAGAGCTGCTGGCCACAGGGCAGCGAAGCAGCAGCTCTGTTCCTTCCAAAGGTCCTTTAGAAGCACAGCACTACCCTGACAAGTGGTGTCAGCACACCGCCAGGAAAGCAGCAGTGTTACCCAAAATAAAGGGGGGGGGAATTAGGGGAGGGGGAAAAATTAATTA
>VWZE01021567.1:7526-21567 GCA_013396675.1 Eubucco bourcierii
CCTTGAGTGAGCTGTACTAGTGGGAGGTGTCCCTGCCTATGGCAGGGGGTTGGAACTAGATGATCCTTGAGGTCCCTTCCAACCTTACCATTCTATGATTCTATGATTCTATGAATGTAGTCTAACAGAGGTCACCCTTCTGCACATCTTTTAAACCCAACCCAGAAGCAGCAGATGCACACAATCTCTCTACACACTTACCTCATTTATGCACTAATGGACATCAGGATGGAGGATGTTGCCTTACTACTCAATCTTTGATCAGCAAGAGTAAAAGATCCTTGGACTTGTGAGTGCACCAACTTTCCTTTCCAAACCAGCACATCTCCTTTCCCACTGTGCTACTTAACTCACCTTTAGAATCCCTGTTTCAACTCTACCATTACAAATGTGCCAAGGGAAGTGATTCTGCCCATTTACTCTGGTCTCTTCAGACCCCACGTGGAGTACTGTATGCAGTTCTAGAGACCTCAGCATAGGAAGGACATGGAAGTGTTGGAGCAGGTCCAGAGGAGGGCACGGAGATTATCAGAGGGCTGCAGCAGCTCTCCTATGAGGACAGGCTGAGAGAGTTGGGGCTCTGCAGCCTAGAGAAGAGAAGGTTTCCAAGAGACCTTAGAGTAGCCTTCCAGTATCTGAAGGGGGCCTACAGGAAGGCTGGGGAGGGACTATTGACAAGGTCTTGCAATGACAGGACAAGGGGCAATGGGTTTAAACTGGCAGAGGGAAGATTGAAACTGGATGTTAGGAAGTTGTTTGCAGTGAGGGTGGTGAAACACTGGCACAGGTTGCCCAGGGAGGTTGTGGATGCTCCCTCCCTGGAGGTGTTGAAGGCCAGGTTGGACAAGGCCTTGAGTGACCTGTACTAGTGGGAGCTGTCCCTGCCTATGGCAGAGGGTTGGAATCCTTGAGGTCCCTTCCAACCTTATGATTCTATGAATCTACAAATTAAAGTTATAGATTCCTTTGCACATGAAAGCAAGTCTGAAAAGCAAGAAGAATCATATTTAAAACTCCATTTCAAAACATTGATGCTACCAGGCATCTTGCCACATCCCATATTGGAATCCACTCGTGGCCTCAATCCCTCCAACGTTTACTGTCAGATGGCAACAGTTTGCTTTTAATAGGCTCAAGACCCAACGCTTGACCTGTCCTTTAATAACAGGGGTTGTTTTTCCTCTGTGTCGAGCTGAGCCCATGGTACATACAGTACCAGTGTGTGCCCAGGCAAAGGGAACAATAAGTGTTTTATCAAGAACTGTTTTATAATGTGTCTCAGGATTTAATGATTGGACTCAATGATCTTAAAAGTCTTTTCTGACCAAAATGATTCTGTGATTCTAGGATACTATGATTCAGCTGCCCATTAACAAAGAGGGAAATTTTGCAAAACAATCTTCATTAGCCTAACTGTGACAGTGATAGCTCATCTTTAGCTCTTCAAGGAATAACTTTAAATTCTTATCCAAATATAAACCACTCTTCTTGGGACACATTAAGAAGAGTGTGATCAGCAGGCCAGGGGAGGTTCTTCTCCCCCTCTATTCTGGCCTAGTGGGGCCACATCTGCTGCACTGTGTCCAGTTTCAAGATCCCCAGTTCGAGAGACTGGGAACTACAGAAGAGTTCAGCAGAGGCTATGGAGATGCTGAGAGCACCTCTGTGGGGAGGAAAGGCTGAGAGACCTGGGGCTGTTTAGCCTGGAGCAGATTGAGAGGGGATCTGATCAATGCTTATCGGTATCTAAAAAGCAGGGTCAAGAAGATGGTGCCAGACTCCTTTTAGTGGTGCCCAATAATAGGACAAGGGGCAGTGGGCACAAACTGGAACCCAGGAGATTCCATCTGAACATGAGGCAAAACTTCTTGATGTGCAGGTGCTGGAGTGCTGGAGCCCTGGAGCAGGCTGCTCAGACACTTTGGAGTCTCTCTCTCTGGAGAGATTCCGAATTCAACTGGACATTGTCATCCTGAGCAACCTGCTGTGGTTGGACCCTGCTTTAGGAGGGGGGATTGAACTAGATGATTCCTTCCAACCCCTACCAGTCTGTGATTCTGTAAAACCAGTGCAGTGATTTGAGCCTGAATAGACAGAAGCTGAAAGCATAGTGGTAGCATTTTAAGATGGTACTGAGCAACACCTTTAAAAGACTTCCTTGTTAGTTTTTTCACTGCCAGTTGTTTCAGCAGAAACCCTGTTGAATGTGCTGGGAAGGTGGCTTCAAGATGGGGTCAAAACAGCTTACTCACTGGGACAAATGAGGCATGCAGGCCTCTGCCAGATGGAAGTTCACTGCTGTTCTTGTCTAAAAGGAGGGAAGAATGCACACAACTTCTGCTTTGTAGCTTAATAGCCATAACACACAGCCCAGTTACCACAACTTCATGTTTCCCCAGGAAGCTCTTCCAGTCCTAGCAAAAAGTCTACAGCACACTTGCAAATTTGAGAGGGAAAATAAAGAGTCAAAATAGGACACTGGAGACTTTGGCCTCCCTGTTCTCCCAAAGATATCTCATGTGGTCTTGAGTACAGCACCTTCAGGCCCTATTTGTATCCGCACACTTAAATCACACTAAGCAGGATTTCAAAAGCCTTCATTGACATCTCAGGTCCTTTACGAATCCCACTTTTGATGTCACCAGCTACATCCATATTATCAAATCAGCTCAAGGCTCTACCAATGCTAGAAATCCACCCTCCTGCTTGCTCTTAAGTTTGAAGACCTGCACACCTAGAATTCCTCCACTACTAACCTCAAGCAGATGGAGCAGAGCAGGGTGGCTGGCTCACACTCCATGTGTGACTCTCCAGGCTATGTGGATGAGGTTAGAGTCAATAGCTCCAAGATCCTAGGACTAAACTACAATGAGGAGAGCAACAGGAGCATTCATGTAGGGAATAAAGATGTAGAAGCTCTCTGAGAAGAGACAGGGAAAGTTGGCTTGTGTTCGACTGTACTTACTGTACTTAACTCTCTACAGCTACCTAAAAGGAGGTTGGAGCCAGGTGGGCATTGGTCTCTTTTCCCAAGCAGCAAGTGACAGGACAAGAGGGAACAGCTCCAGGTTCTGCCAGGAGAGGTTTAGGTGAATTTTAGGGAAAATGTCTTCACCAAAGAAGTTTTCAGATCGTGGAACAGGCTGCCCAGGGGAGTGGTAGAGTCACTATCCTTGGAGGGATTGAAAAGCTGTGTAGATGTGGTGCTGAGTGACACAGTTTAGCAGCAGACATAGTACTGTTGGGCTAATGGTTGGACTTGATGAACTTAACGTTTTTTTCTGGCCTAAATGATTCTATAATTCTATGATTTGGTACAGGGGAGGCGGTCAGACCTTGGAATGGGGCCATCTAAGGAGAAAAGGGCTGTTGAGTGGGTGCATCTATTTTTCTATTCTGCCAGTAATACAGCAATACACTTTGTTTTGTCCTCCTGAACCAAACAATTGCACATTCACAGTTGGAGGTAGAGTATAAATATTGTCTGCAGCTGATCCCTTGATCCAGCCGTCGGAGCGGAATTAATCACATTCACGGATCAATCCAGGATTTGTGGCTGTCAGAGCAGATGGCCAGGCAGGCTGCAGCCATGAGCAAGGCAGGCACATTCTCCTTCCAATTATCCAGCAGCATCTCCCAATGGTGAATATTTAAAATCAGGCATTGTTCTGAAGAAATGTTAAATCTCTCTTGTCCCTTATTCAGCTGACTGACCTTAGGCAATGACCCCTAACTTTCTGCTCTACTTCTGTCCTCTGTGGCCCTGGTGAAAGTGTCGGGTGGCCGCCGCCCCTTTCACGTCAGCATTTTCTGCCCTATTTTCTTCTGAGGTCTTCCCACTTTCCGTAGCAAAGAGGTGACAATGACAGATGCTGTTTGTGGTGGGGATTTCAAGGGTGCATTATATTAATTGCTGAGCTGAGCGCTGCAGAGAAGGGAAGAGAAGCTGCATTCATGCTGCTAGCTGCCTGCCGCGGCACGGAGCAGCAGGAACGGTTAACAGCGCGCCTTTTAAAAAGACCTGACGGGACTTCCCCCGTTGCAGGAGTAAATTTGCCTTGACAGACAGGCATGCTGTTTTCCCAGTGTTCACATCTGTTCTGCATTCAGCGTCTTTCTGCCTGGTAATTGCTCTCTTCTCTCTGTCTTCTGCCAAGGGACTGCTAGAGCTGTCAGGGGAGTTTCAGTGGAGCCTGGTCACATTCTGGATGAGACATCTCACTTAGCACCAAAGGTGAACAAGGTTAACCCAGAGCATGTTTGCAGTCCCTGAAGGAATGAAACATGACAAAACAGGCTGGAGGAGACAATGCCCCTGTGGTGGGACAAAATGGACAACACTGATTAACTTCATCTATGCAAATCTATTAACATCTCCTTTGCTTTGTGGCTGTGCTAAAGGTGTGGTGCCTAATCAGGCTAAGGCTGCACAAGATACTGCAGATCCACAGTGCAGAAAACAGCCTGTTATCTCTGCAAGATCACATCATCTTAGCAGCACCAAAAAGATGTGGAAGAAAGCTTACAAAAACTGAAATGGTAGCCAAGTTTACACCAATGTGAATACAATTTTACACACTTCTAGGAATGCAGAGTAGGAACAGGGATGCTCACAAGACAGAATCACAGAATTAACCAGGTTGGAAAAGACTTCTAGGATCACTGAGTCCAACCTATCGCCTAATACCTTCTAATTAACTAAACCTGGCACTAAGTGCCTCATCTAGTCTCCTTTTAAATACCTCCAGGGAAGGTGACACCACCACCTCCCTGGGCAGCCCATTCCAATGCAGTGAAGAACTTCCTAACATCCAGCCTAAACCTGCCCTGGCACAGTTTGAGACTTTGTCCTCTTGTTCTGTCACTGGGTGCTTGGCAGAAGAAACCAACCTCTGCCTGGCTACAACCTCCTTTCAGGTAGTTGTAGAGAGCAATGAGGTCTGCCTTTTCTCTAGGCTGAACAACCTCAGCTCCCTTAGCCTCTCCTCATAGGGTTTGTGCTAGAGGCCTCTCTCCAGTCTCGTTGCCCTTCTCTGGACACATTCAAGCACCTCAATGTCCTTCCTAAAT
Source organism: Eubucco bourcierii (assembly GCA_013396675.1). Lineage (NCBI taxonomy): Eukaryota > Metazoa > Chordata > Aves > Piciformes > Ramphastidae > Eubucco > Eubucco bourcierii. Next base: position 12,597 of record VWZE01021567.1, read on the forward strand.
TGAAGCGCCCAGAACTGGACACAGTACTCAAGGTGTGGCCTTGACTTGTGACTCAAGTGCTGAGTACAGGGGCAGAATGACTTCCAGCACTGTGCTGGTTACACCATTCCTGATACAGGCCAGGATGCCATAGGCCTTCTTGGCTACCTGGGCACACTGCTGGCTCATATTAAGTCACCTGTTGACCAGTAAACCCAGGTCTCTCTCTGCCTGGCTGCTCTCCAGCCACTCTGTCCCCAGCCTGTAGTACTTACTGCATGGGGTTGTTGTGGCCAAAGTGCAGAACCCAGCACTTGGCCTTGTTAAAACTCATGGCATTGGACTATACCCATTTGTCCAGGTCTCTTTGCAGAGCCCTCCTACCCTCTAACAGATCCACACATGCTCCCAACTTGGTGTCTTCTGCAAACTTCGTGATAGTGGACTCAATCCCCACCCAGATCATCAGTGAAGATATTAAACAGGACTGGGTCCAGCACTGATCCCTGGGGCACACCACTAGTGACTGGCCACCAACTGGATGTGGCTCCATTCACCACCACTCTCTGGGCCCAGCCATCCAGCCAGTTCTTAATCCAGCAGAGTGCCCCTGTCCAAGCCATGGGCTGCCAACTTGGACAAGAGATTGCTATGGCAGACAGTGTCAAAGACCTTACTGAAGTCCAGGTAGACTACATCCATAGCCTTCCCCACATCCACCAGGTGGGTCACCTGGTCATAAATAGAGATCAGGTTGGTCAAGCAGGACCTGCCCCTCCTGAATCCATGCTGGCTGGGTCTGATGCCTAGGCCATCCTGTAGGTGCTCTGTGATTGGATTCAGGATGATCTTCTCTATTATCTTGCATGGCACTGAGGTCAGGCTGACAGGTCTGGAATTTCCTGAGTCCTCCTTCCGACGCTTCTTGTGGATGGGCACCACATTGGCAGCTTCCAGTCTCCAAAGACTTCTCCAGTGAGCTAGGACTGTTGATAAATGATGGACAGCAGTTTGGCCAGCTCTTGTGCCAGCTCTCTCATCACCCTAGGGTGGATCCCATCTGATCCCACAGGCTTGTGAGGATTCAAGAGGCTCAACAGGTCCTTAACTACTTCCTCCCAGATTATAGGGGGATGTTCTGCTCCCTGACCCCACCTACCAGCTCAGGAGGCCAGCTGTCCTGAGGACAACCTGCCTTGCTATTGAAAATTGAGGCAAAGGTGGTGGTGTTAAGCACCTCTGCCTTTTCCTCATCTCTAGTTACTGCATTCCCCTCCTTGTCTAACGAAGAGCAGAGGTTGCCCTTGCCCCTCTTTTTGCCATTAATATGTTTATAAAAACATTTTTTATTATCATTTGCAGCAGTGGCCAGTCTAACTGGGCTTTTGCCTCTCTATTTTCTTCCTACACGACCTATCAACATACTTAAATTTTTCCTGAGTTACCTCCCCTTCTTTCCAAATGTGATATGCCCTCTTTTTTTTCCCCTTTAGTTCTTTCAGAAGTCCCTTGCCCACCCAGGCTGGTAATCTTCCCCACTGGCTCTGCTTTCAACACAATCAGGACACCCTGTTCCTGCACCTTCAGGACTTCTTTCTTGAAGTAGGTCCAACCTTCCTGGCCCCCTTTAAGGGTTGTTTCTCAAGGTACCTTCCAAGTTAGTCCCTTGAATAAGCCAAAATTCTACCCTTCAGAAGTTCAATGTGGATGTTCTGCTGATGTCCCTCCTAACTTCACTCCATATTGAAAACTTTACTATTTTGTGGTTACTGCACCCCAGCCAGCCTCCAACCACCACATCTCCCACCAACCCCTAGTTGTAAACAGCAGGTTGAGTGAACCCCACCCCTTACAGGTTGGCACACCAGCAGTGTCAAGAAGCTTATCCTCCATACAGTCTAAAAACCTCCAAGATTGCCTCCTCTCTGCTAAGTTCCCAGCAGGTAACTGGCAGGTTAAAGTCACCTACAAGAACAAAGGCTGGCAATCTTTGACTAGTGTCCCTTTCACTCCCAGGAGACTCTGGCAGGGACTGCCTGAGTTCCTCTTCCCTGTATCATCCTTGATCTTTGGAGGCCTTTTTCAACCTTTATTGATTCTATGATCCCCAAAGATCCTGCCGACTAAAGGGATCTCCTTAGCAAACTCCTTCTAGCCACCCATCCCCACACCTGGACTAGACAGCACCAGCAGTATGTGGAATGCAGGTGCTTTGCAGGTTTGTCCTGCTGCACAGAGCTTTTCCATTCCCTTCTCTAGTTTTGACTTTATTGACCACTAGACTGCCCTTTCTATATAACAATTACAAGTCAATGACCTTTGCTGAATGAAAGCAGCTGCCCACCACTTCATAACCCTTCACTGCCTTGCAATTCCCTGCAGCCAGCTTTTTTTACTGCCTCAAAGATCTAGCAGTATCAGTAAATCACCACCTTATTTTCCAGTTAAGTGTACTGTGAACAAGAGAGAATGCCACAGGACTCCAGGGGTGACCTTCCCCTTCATTGTGGGAAGAGAAGATACAGCAATGAGGGAAGAGCACTTGAGTCAAATTAATCTATTTGCCTCTTGAGCAGGAAAGAGATGATCCAAGGACTGCAACAAGGAAGAGGTACAACTAAGTTCCTTTGGCCTCCTTCAAGCTCTGGATTCTCCTTGCTAACTACTCCAACACCATTCAGTTAGCACCTGGGCTCTGTATTGCATTTCACAGCTGTGAGTTGTGCCAGGAACCTTGACACTGTGGGAGAGGTGCAAGATGAAAGTGCGAGTGGCACTTCAGAATGAAATCGAGGGCCCACGCCGTCTGGCAACTCACACTGAGTTGTGTGACACAAAGGTGCAAAGCAGCAGAGGAGGACAGCAGTTGCCCCACAGCACTCCATCAGCAGCTATCCTTTCCTCTCCCCTGCTGCCATCCCTCACGACACAGGGTAAAGGGAGTTATTTAAGGTAGAACAGCAAGTGAAGCACATTCAAGACTCATTTCCCATGCTAGACGTGGGACTCTGCAATTAACACAAAGCAACAGAACCTCTTAATTAAACATTTTATTTAAACAATACAAGCACCATGCTTAGCAAAAATGATTTGGTTTAAACATGCAACTTGAACTAGCAGAGACTGAACGGTATATGGAAGTTGTACTGGTTTCCCATGTTTTCATGGAATTGCCAAATTCTGGAAACTGTCTAGGAACCTCTCACATCACCCACAGCACTGGTGCAAACCCCTGACAGCTCACAGTGTACGAGTCACATTGAGTCTGGATCAATCACAAAACCAAGTTTCACCATGTCCCACCTCACCTTCCTCTCACAGTATGCAAGATGGATGCATTCCAAAAAATACATGGCAGGACATTTTGTTTTGGAGTGCAATGAAGCAGGGTACCGAAGCCCCTTGCTTTTGGGTGTTTGGTCCAGACCCCTGTCACCAGTCTAGCATGGTTTCTGTACTAGTTATTTTACAGTCAGAAGTTACAAAAATGGAATCTTGATACAAAAAAATGCACAAGGTGTTCCTTTGGAGAAGTGAAAAGGTGTCAACACCTGCATTATTGCCTCCTTTGATACATCAGAACAGTATTCATGATACCAGAAACACACATAAACCATCAAATACCAGCATTTAATTTTTGTTAAAAATATTCAAAACAATACAAGTCCATTTTCTGGGCTGACATGCAAACTCATGCTTTAATTCATCTTACAAGCAACTAACAGGATTACAAGAGTTGTACCCCAGCCACCTAGTCAATATTTAAAGCAAACCAGATTGATTGTGGCAGAAGCCTCCCTTTGAGAGACCTTTAACTCCAGGCTGAGGATTTTATGGCCACCTTACTAACTCCTGAAAAATAGGAGCTCACAATGGAGAAACACTGACTCTCAGACCTTAGCTACAAAGGCTCCCGTAGGCACCGTTAGTTAATTTATGTTGTCCTTTAGGTTGAACCCTCTTTAGAGATCTGAAAATTCCAGACAAATGCATGATGACAGATGGGCAACTCGCTAGGAAAGCACAGTCAGAACATACTGGCCTTCTGAACATGGACACATCTGCCTTCCTCTGATCTTAAGGGGGAAGGAGTACAGAAAATACAGTTCTAAAAAAAAGGGGGGGGGAAAGTATGTTATGAAAACAAGTCTTATCTGAGCAGGAAAGGTCTGGACATAATTAATGGCTTTGTTTAATCAAGTATTAGCACTGCCTGCATCTCAAGAGCCTAGGACTGCAAGCAACAGGCAGTTGTATCAAAACATTGCATTAAGACAAGGAAACCACAAACAAGCCTCAAACAGCGAACATCCTCTACACACTCATTCTCTGAGTACCCACAGCGGCTTCCTCACTTCCACAGCTTCAACAGTAGAAGAAGGTTCAGCTACTGGGTGAGGCTGTTTGAAGAATAATACTGGTGGGTTGAACAGCATCAACATTGCCTCTTACAAGAAAGTGGTCTTTAACACTCTGATTAGGGTTTGTTTGCTGTTCTACAAGACTTGACAGGCAGCACCCAAGGCAGAAAGTCCTTAAGTGGAAGCAACAAGAACATCTGAAGTGAAAAGAACTTTCTTCCAGACTGAAGATACAGCCATACGTAGCAGTATTTTCTTGGCAGAAGGTGGAGCGATCCAGAGATGAAGAATCAAATTAAAATCATTTGATTGCAGCAGCTCCTCCCCTCTCCTCCCAAGAGACAAGTCCCTTTCACAGTGATTTTTATCAAAACCTGTGCAAGCAGCAGTTGCATGCTGGCAGCCCACCAGTGTACAAAGTACAATGACAAAGATTATTAATCCAGTTTTCCCCACTGCAGATCAAGCTGAACATTACAAGCAGCAGCTTCCCTCTCGCCCACGCTGCACTTTGACTGCCTTACCATCAGCAGAGTGCCAACAGAACAAGACTTTGCTGTTTTAAGACTAAAGTTTATAACAATATCATTCAAGCCAAACATTTATACAATGTTTGTCATAAAAGACATTGTTTTTATTATCTGTAATACAGAATGATCAAGCAACCATTTCATAACCAACATCTTTTTGGCCAGGGGCATGAGATTGTTTTTCCAGCTCACTATGTTAACACAGACATTAATTTTAATTACAAGCATTTCTTTCCTGCACTGAGAGATCAATTGAATTGGATCATTCTATCACGTATTTTGAAAAGCTCTGCTCAAGTCAGATTTGTACACAAATAAATGAGCAGTAACAAACCCAGAAGAGATTGACCAATACTGAGGACCTTTACAAATGAATTCCTTGTGGTCATAGAGGAATTAGTGTTTTAACACTAACACAACATATGCTTATAAATGGAAAATAAACCTCCTTTCAGCAAAAGGTTTCACAGCATGAAATACTGGCCTCCAAATTTAACACTGCATTCATCCTCACCTGACAGATTTGTTAGGGCAGCTGTGTTTTAAGGTATGTTATCAACAGGAAGCTGCTCTTCCGCAGATACTTACTCAGGAGCAACAACAAACACTCATGAGCAAGACAGTGAGCTACTGTCACGAGTCCTCCTTTTGCCACTGCATGGGTTGAGCACATCCCATATCAGACAACTACTCTATTTAATATAAAACAGACCTGTAAAAAGACTGGTCATTTATAAAAGTTAAATACTATTTTCACATTAGAATATTTGCTGTTTCAAAGAGATGAACCGTAAGTAAACAAACAAAAAAAATAATAATTCAAATCATCACTTATGCAAAAGCTTTTTTATCTGGAATGTTAATTCTGACCAACAAGCAGTTAAGAAAGTTAAAGAGATTGTAATTAAAGTACTCAAAAGCTAAGTGTGGCCAACTTTTATAACAAAAGAGATATAAATCATTCATCATCATGAAAAGCTTTAACCTCCCAACTCCTACAAACGGAGCAGATGACTGGAATTTCAAAAGGAAATGAGGTTAGCTTTTTCTTTTAAAAACAGATGTCAACTGCAACACCAGGCACTAGGAAAAAAATGTTACTTGGATCCTTTAACAAAGTTTGTACCAAATTTGTAGTAAGTGGCAGTGTAAAATTCTCAAGTCACTTTAAAGCTAACAAATTAAAGGCACAGAGTATTAACAGGTGTTCATGTAACAGGAAATGAGAAAGAGGTAAACTTCTGAACAGTGTCGTAAGTTATATATGCAGGATTTCTGGTATGAGAGTCACCAGAGTTGTAACTCAGCCCTTAGTTATCACCTAGTTCCTGTAGCATGAGAACTGGACAGTCAAATCTTTGCCCTGAAATGTAGTAAAATCGACTCTGTCAACTGAGGAATTATCAGAATGACAAAAATTAGTTCCAAGAATTTGAGAAAAGTTCATGTGGACTCAATGGGAAGATAAATGGATTTTGTTTTTATAATACTAAATGCTTCCAGAGAGTAGTTTCCAAAAAATGGAGGAGACATTAAGTCAAGAAGTCTGAAAAGTAAGTGACAGTACACGATTTCTGCATATAAATAGCTAGTAGGTGTCGTACAGTTGCATTTGTAGCTCAGAAAAAGTTAGCGTCAGCTTCCAAATTACCTTTGCAGATAGTTACAAATCCAAGACTGTTTTAGTTATAGAAATATTAGTCACAAGAGTGCAAAAGGAGTCCCTGCAGAGGAGTATTCCCTTTTAACAGGTACAAATAAGGAAACACCTGCAAAGATTTGTTACTTCAAGGAGACAGACCTGCTATTCTTTGCACAAACTCTGCACAAGAGAGAGACTGCAGGAGACAGAAGTAAATACAGTGCCTTTTGTAGATCTAAGTATTCATGTCTGGTTCCAGTATGATCAGGATGGTACATAAATACTTATTACAGAGGTGTTCTTAATGGAAGAAGCCCAGTTTCTCCCGCAGCCATTCTTCGGTTAGGTCTTCTGTATTCCTTATTTCAAATACCTAAACAAAATGGCACATGTTCTTGAAAAGAAGGCACTTGACAGGGTCAACCATACAGTCCAACCAATACCTTTCCACACAAGTTGAGCCAGCAAAAAACCCAGCAGCAAGCCTAAAGCGGGTGTGTTGTTGAAAGGTTTAATACTCCAAAGTAATAGCAGTGAGAATACACAAGTGGCAAGGAATATTAGTAACCTGGACAAGAATCCCGTCATTCCTCTTTCTAGACTACCTTCTTATCCTTTAATACCTAGGAGTACAGGTGCCACATTTAAAAGGTACTCTGAAGTGGCACCATCTCATGAATGGTAAGGTTGGAAGGGACCTCAAGGATCACCTAGTTCCAACCCCCTGCCATAGGCAGGGACACCTCCCACTAGTACAGCTCACTCAAGGCCTCATCCAACCTGGCCTTGAACACCTCCAGGGAGGGAGCAGCCACAACCTCCCTGGGCAACCTGTGCCAGTGTCTCACCACCCTCACTGGAAAGAACTTCCTCCTAACATCTAGTCTAAATCTCCCCCCTGCCAGTTTAAACCCATCTCACATGTATTATCTCAACAGGAAGACTGTTTGGATATAAATTAACTTCTGTGTCACATTAAGCCCAAAGCTTACAAATTTTCTCAAAGACAGTTCTTTCTTCTGGGAACTGAAATAAATCCATAGTATCCAGAAGCACACTGTTTTCCCTATGAGAAACAAGCCTGGAATACCTCAAAATAGAAAATATGAAATAAAAATTAAAACACCAAAACCCACCAACCCAAAGGTTTGTGGAAGTCTTCAAGAAACTTTTAACATGGATTTGGAAGAGCAAAACAAATCCAAAAGCACCAGTATACTCTTGACATTCCATTTGGGCAACTAACTAGTTTGGGTTTTTTCTTAATGCACTTGTAGAGGGGAGAAGTCAATTCCATACTGCTAGCTTGAACCTTTGAGATACCACCACCTCGTTTCAGAAGAGCGAAGGAAGTCAATTCTAGAAATCTCTAGGCCTCCAAAAGTGTTCTTGAAAATACAACCACATCAGCACCGTATCTGTTTTCTCCCCTCTAATGGTATGGAGGTCATAGCTGGCAAAAGCATGCTCAGGCCAATACAACAGATGAGATTTTATAAGACTCAAAAAACAAGCTTCTTGGTGGACCTGCTGTTTCCACTGAACTTCCTATTTGTTCCTGGCCTCAACCACTTCACCATTATACTCTTCAGGAATAATTCAAGTTTTATTATCTTCCTCATATCCCACCTCTGCTGGAGCAGGCTCTGGTCACTGCTTCTTGTATTTAGACAGTGATCCACTACTATCAGTACTGATATATTTTAAGTAAAAGAGAGGAGAAGAACCTCAATATTGGGTTAAAAGAACCAATCAGCATAATAGAAGCCAAGCTAACATTCAAGACACTGAAAATAAAGAGGACTCAGTTGAGTCACATGCAGAAATCACACCAGAAAGGTCACAGCACAAGCTAAAATGAAACATGGCTCAGTGAGTGGCAAGAATAAAGTGCAGCTGAAGAACAAGTAAGCAACTCAAGCTGGAGACATGCTGTCTTCTTCAGCTTCAGAAGGAAGATGATCATGGACCCCTATACCCGTTCCCAGGCTTTCATTCAAAAGCCTTTCAGGTTGAATTACTTCCACTTGACAGGTGATAGTAATTCCCATGCAAGTTGTGCCCAGGCTTTCATCTTTTCATCAGCTTTTCCTTGTAACTGACTAAAAACTGCCTTCTTCCTCACAGGATTCTTATTTTCTACTTCAGACACTCTCAGGCCTCCAAGACAGTTTCAACATACCTAAAAGCATATTTCCTGGGTCTGTACTGATCTTAACTCCTGCTTCCCTCCTATCAGTCCACCATACATTTTTACTGGGATGTTAAACTCAAGATAAGGAAGATGAAAATGGAACAGTGCTGGTGGGGAATGGTGGAGTCATTTCACATTGCAAGAAAAACCTGAAGTGACCACTGACTCTATTTAGCTTCCACAGTTGAAACTAAACCTTTAAGAAATCTAGGTGCCAGCTAAGCAAAGATCTCAAGGACCTCCAAAAGTACACTTAAGTGGCTTT